>PVJS01017954.1:0-35514 GCA_004027185.1 Glis glis | reverse complement strand
CAGAATAGAAGACTCCGAAACAAATCCACACACCTATAGCCAATTGATTTTTGACAAAGAGGCTAAAACATCCACTGGAAAAAAGATAGCCTCTTCAACAAATGGTGTTGGAAAACTGGCTAACCATATGCAGAAAAAATAGAAATAAACCCCCCTTTCTCACCTTGTACAAGAGTCAATTCAAGATGGATCAAAGACCTAGAAATCAGACCAGAGACCTTGCAGGTACTCGAAGAGGGCGTAGGTCCAACACTTCAACACATAGGCACAGGTAAAGACTTCCTCAACAAGACCCCAAAGGCACAGGAAATTAAAATGAGGGCCAATACATTGGATTGCATTAAACTGAAGAGCTTTTGTGCAGCAAAGGAAACTATCAAGATCCTCAACAGAGAGCACACAGAATAGGAGAAGATTTTTGCAAGCTTCTCCTCTGATATAGGACTCATATCTAGAATATACAGAGAACTTAAAAAAATCACCACTAAAAAAAACAAATAACCCAATCAAAAAATGGGCAAGTGAACTAAATAGACACTTCACAGAAGAAGAAACACAAATGGCCAATAAATGTATGAAAAAATGTTCAACATCATTAGCAATCAGAGAGATGCAAATCAAAACTACCCTGAGATTTCACCTAACCCCAATTAGAATGGCAATCATTAAAAACACAAACAACAACAAATGCTGGTGAGGATGTGGAGAAGTAGGAACTCTAATACACTGATGGTGAGATTGCAAATTAGTGCATCCACTTTGGAAAACTGTGTGGAGGATCCTCAGAAGAATGGGAATGAACCTACCATATGACCCAGCAATACCACTTCTAGGCATATGTACAAAAGGACTGAAACCAAACTACCACACTAATGCATGTGTATCTATGTTTATAGCTGCACAATTCACAATTGCCAAACTTTGGAACCAGCCAAGATGCCCATCAACTGATGAATGGATTACAAAACTATGGGATATGTACACAATGGAATTTTACGCAGCCATAAAGAACAAAATTACATCATTTACAAGGAAATGGAGGGAACTGGAGAACATTATGCTAAGTGAGATTAGTCAGTCACAAAGAGTAAAAAGTCGGATGTTCTCCCTAATGTGTGGAAGCTAGGGAGAATGGGACTTAGAAGGGACTCCAGACAAAGGAGAAAACTTTAGATAAGCAAGAAGGGGCCCTAACTGAGGGAGATGGGAGAGGGGGGAAATACACTAATGCACATGATGTATATACACAAACTTATCAAAATCAATCACTATGCTGAGCACGAAAAGGAGGGAAGGGGGAGGGAATAGGGTGGGATCTGAGGGAGGGTTAAATGAGCAATGTGTGCATGCATGCTTCTGATACCCTGACACCTATCAAAATGTATAACTACAGTGCACCAATAAATGAATATATTAAAAAAAAGACCCTTGAGGAGCTAGGATTGGTCAGTGGTGGGTCAGGTATTTCTCCAGGGTTTCTTTAACGGTGGCATCTTGGGGGTATTTTTCCCCACTCCTCTCTTCTTTCCCCTTTCCTCTCAATAGAACGATACTAGATGCTATGATATAAGGTTAGTTTATGTCCAGTATGATACTGCGTATAGTTTATGTTACATTTAGCCATCCCTATTTTTCATATTAATCATAAAATAATCACAAATGGTTGTAAAAATTGACAGCTTATGATAATTTAGGAAACTATTAGTTCTAAAAGATCAGCAATTTTCCAGAATTTGAAGGTACTTAGATGGTTTTCTTAGAGCAGGAAAAAAGCTATCCTGCTTTATATGTAATTTTCTGTAATTTTACCAGTTAAACTAGATGTATCTGAAAATGGCTTCTATATTCAATATCCATGAAATAAATTGCCTTTTTCTGGGTAGTACTACAGGATAATGTAAAGGTCATTGTCATGTTTTATACTTTTAATGACTTTCAGTGTGCTATAAATAACTGCAGCTAGCATTTTTATTTTATGAAACCTAAGTTACATAAATTGGATTTTAAGATGTAAAGCATGTGGTAGGTGAATTAAATGGTAAACATGTGTACACGACATATTGCTACAGGTCTCTTTAAAGTCTTTTTTAGAGGTTTCTCCTAAAGCTAAAGCTATCTCCTAGCATCTCTAGTCATTGATCTATGGCTTTGAATTTAGTATGTATAGGATAAGAAAACAATGTGGAATTGGTTAGAGAAATTCAAACAAACTTATGTGTCTTGGGCTGTTCCCAAATATTGCAGAAACTCCTCTTGTGAATAATTGCTTCATACTATTTTTGATATGGTTCTCCTTTCCAAATAACACCTTAACTTTTCTTTTTTAATGGCAGGTACAGGGAATGTCATTGTTGACAAGGTGTCACAGCAACACCAATATCTTGCTGACTGGCCCAGCTGGGCTTTGACAGCTTCACTGAGAAAGGACACAGTGTGACAGAGATAACAGCATTAAGAGTGAATACAAAAAAATAAGAGGTGAAAAAGAGCTCAGTTAAGACACATAATAAAAGATTCCAGAGCTTTATGTAGGTTCTGTCTTTAAATCTTACAACCCCAAACCTCTTTTTAACATGTTCAAAATTATTTTATTAATTGACTCACTCATCAATGTTGCAGAACTGTTAGTGACCATAACCTGGTTCCATGGTAGAAGCAAGGAGATCAGGCATGATTCCTGGCTTTAAGGAGCTTCTGGTCTAATAAGGCAGATAGGAAAAATACACAAAAATATAAAATGCAAACAGCCTCAGAGAAGCAGAAATCCTTATGTGTGTTCATAGGAAGGAATGACAAATAGTGTTGAAATAGTGTTGGAAAAATTAGGGAACAATTCATGAAGGAAGAGGAATTTTGAAATGGTCCTACCTGTAAGCAGAGTTACTGGCTAAGTAGAGGGCATTTTTAGAAGAAGTGAGAAGATCAATGAAGTCAGTTAAGTAACAGTGAGTAATTTCAATTTGTTAAACCACCGAGAACATGCTTTCATCTACTCGTACAACAAATATTTAATGAACACCTTGTTTGGAGGCTGCATTCTAGCAGGAACTGGGTGTACATTGGTGAATAAAATAGACTTATTCTGGACCTTTATGGAGAAAATTATAACCTAGTAAAGACATAGCAGTAAATGGTAAACAAGCTATCAACATAATAGGTCAACTTCCAATGTATGCTATGAGAGTCTAAACAAAGGACAGAGGTCGAAAACAAAGGAGTTCTATCTCAGATCATCAGAAATCTCTGAAGAAGAGATATTTGACTTCAGACTGGAAAGATGAAAAGTAGGCAGTCAAGGAAAGAGGAAGCTAAGAGGAGGAAGAATGTTCCAGTCATAGGAAAACATGCAAAAGCCCTGAAGGGCTACAGAACTTGTATTTGAGAAACTGAAAGGAAGTTTGTGGAACTGGAGGGGAGTGAGAGAGGAAAATGGAATGATCTGAGATTGGAGAAGCAGAGACCCTGAGCACACAGAAGCTTCTGAGCATTAGACAGATGTTTAATTGCTATTTGAAATGTGATGGGAAGTCATGAAAGAATGAAGCAGAGGCGTAGCACGATCTAATTTATTACTCTGGGTGCCCCATGGAAACTAAATATACATAAATAAAAAACAAGTGGGGAAACTGAGGAGAAGCTATTATAGTAGTGGAGAAATGATGTTGGTGTAGACTAGGATGCCTGCAGGTGAGATAGCAGCTAATGGAATTAAGACTTTTTACTAGGATTTGTGGGGGGCCATAGAAACAGACTGTTAAAGCAGGTTAGATACTGCATAGGAAGAAGTCATGTGACTTCAGTTCCATATTGCACACTTATAGAAGCTTTCTCTGACCTCTATAGGTTGAAGAAAGTGTCCCCTCTGTTGTACTTGTGCAATACCAGTGGGTATCTAGCATTGTACATTTCATGTTGTAGTATAATTAGCCTGTTCATGTGTTTGTTTCCATAACAGCTAGTGAATACATTGTGAGAGTAGACCATATTCATTATTGTCACCACTCAGACCCAGAATATGATGTTGAAGGAATAAATTTGGATGGAATTTGCTAATATTATTTGGTTTTCTGAGGCTATTAGAGGGAAAAGAACCAGTGAAAGAAACAGATTCAAACAATTTCAGCTGAAAAGGAAATGTTTAAAGAATAGGCCAGTAGTTGGGCATGGTGATACACTGTTGTAATCCCAGTACTTGAGAGGCTGAGACAGGAGGGTCAGACTCAAAAACTTAGTGAGACCCTATTTCAAAATAAAAAATAAAAAGTAGGACTGGGGGTATAGCTCGGCCCCAGTACCACACATACATGCCAGTAATTTAATCTATATTAATCTATATAATCTATAATCTGTAGGTAGTTTAAAATTACTTTGGCTTGTAATTTTTCCAAGTGTTTAAAATGTCAAACAAAACTATCTTTAGGTATATTTTGGGGTGGTTGAGTAAAATGATAATGTACTAAAATATATTTATTATTGAACATACATAATAATATAAGGAGCCCCTTAAAAATCTGGGGCTCCATGCAAGTCAGTTTTTAGTTCCATAGGTAATTTAGAGTAGGAGAATATTTTTTCTGAGAAGCAGAAAACCTGGTTTGTATTCATCATTCACTGTTAATCAGTGGATTGGTTCATCCCTCTCTATGGGCCTCCATCATTTCTCCTGTCTATTGAACATGCCAAACCTGTGTTCATAGCTCTCCTAGGCCCTGTAGGCATGTGTGTAGGGGAAATGGTAGAGGAACCTCTATTCAAGTACTTCACAATCTACCTAGGAAAATGTGTCAGGCACTCAAGTAAGTCTGAATTGCTTAAGTATATCTCTTGAATGGGAAAAATTTTAAGGCCTTATAAAAAGGGCTCTCACTGCTCCAGCAGTAGTGAGGCATGTGGAGTGAAGTGAATCTGAAGAAGACTTAGGGGAAAACATAAATGGGATTCAGTCTTCAAGTATTCATGAAAATACAGGGGAAGAAGAGGATTCAGTTCTCTACAATTAAAAAACAAAACAAAACATAAAAACCCAGCATCAATATTTTCATTATAAATGTTCATTTACCCTACTACCTACTTTCTCTCTAATGAAAACTGTCCATTTCCAGCATCTGTTTGTAGTGAACCCTGTTTACCCCACATAGTCCTTCCTCTGTGCCCTTCTTCCCTATAGAGAAGCTGAGATGCCCCGAAGAGCAATCCTGTGTGGTTGGTTCCTAGATCTGCTTTAGATTTAGCTCCTTGGTGTTATCTAGTTCCCAATATGGCCTACATATATTCCTTAAACTAAATCCCCATTTTCTTGAAGCAGATTCAGTCTCCAATCTTTGTCACCAAAAGGTCAAAATTAAAGATAATGTTGAGCCTGGCGTGCTGGCGCACGCTTGTAATCCCAGTACTTGAGAGGCTGAGACCGGAGGATCCAGGTTCGTGGCTAGCCTCAGCTACTTAGTGAGGCCCTCCAAAACTTAGTGAGACCCTGTTTCAAAATAAAGAATAAAAAATACAGCTGGGGGTGTAGCTTGGAGGTAGAAGCCTCTGGGTTCAATCCCCAGTACCGCAAAAAAAAAAAAATGATGTTGATTAGTTATGTATGAGAAAATGAAGGCCTATTATAAAAAAATAAGAATTAGGGAGAAAGAAATCCATTTACAAATAGGTGGTTAGGTGCATGGATGTTTCTAACATATTGTTCATTTAGAAATGAAACATCTCTAGAGATGCAAACTTTCTTAGAGCTCTGACTGCTTTTTCCGAATGTTGTATATAGTCCCAGGTCTCATTTTTGATATTTGCATGCTGAAGCTGGTGGTGCACTGGAACTACTCTTTGAAGTCTGCTATAAGTTTTGGTTCCAGGGTCTCACCCTCAGAGATTCTTCAGGAAGATTGGGATACTCCTGGGCACCTGTAATTTTAACAAAGTCCATACTTGATTCTGACACAGCCAGAATTCAAAATTGTGACAGGTGACTTCAAGCAGTTTTGATCAGAGATGCATTTATGTATCTTGAAATGTATGCCTCTCAGCTAATGTGTCCATCTGTTGTTGGCTCCTGAATTAAAAACAAAGAAAGGTTTGTATTTTTTGTCTATCTACTCTGCTGGAAATATCATGATTGTATTTAGGTCTTCAAAACTGGTCTTACTTGGTTTTGTTTCCTGTGGAAGGAAAAAAATAAGCATCCAATTGTTTTGGAAAATTTAAATTGATTCTATCATCAGAGATTCTTTTGAACTTTTCTTGTCAGGAAAGATTGAACTTCTAAACTTTTAAAAATTGCCATTTTTATTGACAAAGGTATATACATTTATAGGATATATACATTTATAGGTTTTAATATGTGTACACAATGGAGAATGATTAAATCAAGCTAACTAATATATTCATCACCCCACTTACCTATCATTTCTTGTGGTAAGATAGTTGAAGCTCAATTACTTTGAAATAAATGATACATTATTGCTGACTGTAGTCACCCTGAGATCTTTACAACGATCTCAAAACCTGTTCTTCTGTCTATCTGATACTTTGCACCCTTTAACAACAACTCCCCAGGCTCTTTCTTCTCACCCCTTCAGTCTCTGAAACTGTCATTCCAGTCTCTACTTCTATGAGTTCACCCTTTTTAGATTTCATAGAAAAGTGAGATCATGCAGTGTTTGCCATTCTGTATTTGCTTATTTAACTTAGCATGATAACCTCATGGTATCACAATGATAGGGTTTTCCCACTTTTTAAATTTGAGCAGTGTATCTATACACCACATTTTCTTTATCCATTCATCCATTGTGGCTATTGGGAATTATGTTTCAATGAACATGAGAGTGCAGATGTCTCTTTGGCATGCTGATTTTAACTCCTTTGGATATATACCTAGAAGTGACATTACTGAATCATATGGAAGTTCTATTACCAGGGATTTTTTAGGAACCTCTATATTGTTTCCCCTAATGGCTATACTAATTTACATTTCCACCAACAATGTACAAGAGTTTCCTTTTCTCCAAATTTTTTCCAACTGTTATCTTTTCTCTTTTTGACTATAGCCATTATAAGGTGTGAGTTGATATCCCATGTATTTTAAATTTTGATTTCCCTAATAATCAGTGATGCTGAGCCATATTTCATGTACCTGTTGACCATTGAACACCAGAACTTTTGTGTCTACTTCCTTTCCCTCCAATTGCCCCAGCTCACTCCATAGGGTGTACAAAAATTACAAATAATAGAGGTATTCAATGATAAAACTCTAATCATCAAAGTATTTTGTCTTTCTGCCCCAACATTTTAGACATATTAAACATACCTAATCATAGAACATTGCTAAATAAAAAGACTATGAAGTTTGGAATCATTACAAATTACTGGTCTCTAGTCTTGGTTAGGTTTTAGTTATTTATTTCTTTATTCTCAACAACTGGGTTGAGAACCCAGTGTCCTGGTTTGCCCAAGACTGAGGGGTTCCCAGGTCATAGACTTTCAGTTCTAAGGCAGGGCAAATTGTAGGTAAGCTGGGATGAGCAGGTCACCCTAGTCTCGTCAGACCTTCTCTTTGACTATATTTTCCTTAATTACAATGAAAGTTCTAATTTTATATTTTATAGAGAAAATAGAGGCTATCAGTAGAAAAATTTTTCAGTTTCTTTTCCAACCCATTAAAAGTATCCAAGCCACGTGTGGGTGGTGGCACATACCTGTAATGCCAGTACATGGGAGGCTGAGACAGGATGATCACAGGTTCACAGCCAGCACACAGTACCTTAGTGAGAACCAGTTTCAAAATAAGAAATAAAAAAGGGCTGGGAGTATACTTCAGAAGTATAATGCCCCTGGGTTCAATCCCCAATACCAAAAAAGAAAAAAAAAATAGAAAAGAAAAACCAAAGAAAAAACCAAAGAAAGAAAGAAACAAATAAACAACAATAATAACAAAACAAAAAACTAGCCAGGGACCTGGCTTTATTAAACATCTTCTATTTCTGCTGTGTCTTCTACCTCTTTATGTCTAATAACTCTTTCCCTTCAGCATAATGTTTAAAAAATGTTCCAAGTCCAAGCATGCTCATAGGAAACTGTCCTCACATCACTCTGAGCTTGCTAGGACCCTTTTCCAATATCCACACTTTTGTACCTTTTAACAGAAAATGACCTAACCCAAGAGGGGTTTTTATAGTGTTCTATTCATTCTTTGAATTCCTTCTAATGTGGAATAAACTCCTTTTCTACCATTGCATATTATGGTTTGTATCTGGAATGTCCTCCCTAAGTCTCATGTGCTTAAAACATAGTCCCCAATGCAGCAAGAAGGCTCAGGGGTGGGACTTTTGGACAATTATTGCATCATGAAGGCTCTGACCTCATCAAAAAAGTGATCCATTTGATTGAATAATCCATTGATAGCAGAATGGACCACTGGGAGGTGGAACCTAGTTGGAAGAATTAAGTCACTGGGGAGGGGGTGGGTTACCTATCCTTGGAAGGGTTTACCTTTTTACCGGTGCTCTCTCTCTCTCTCTCTCTCTCTCTCTCTCTCTATGTCTTTCTCTCTCTCTCACATCTCTCCTTCCCAGTTTCCATGAGCTGAGTAGATTTCCTCTGCCATGCCCTTCTGCCATGATGTTTTTGCCTTTGAGCGAGCTGACCATGGACTGAATCCTCTGAAACTGTGAATCAAAATAAAAAATTCCTCTTCCAAGTTGTTCTTGTCAGTATTTTGGTCACAGTGATGGGAAGCTGACTAACACACATTTAATCCCTCTTCTTTCAGCCAGTGAAGACTCATTAAAATATATTCCTTGGGTAATACTGCTCATCATGGTCTGGCAAACAGATCAGTTTTATTTTTTATAATTGACTATATAACAGTATAAAGATGTTCAAGTAAATACTATAATATATAAATGTTCAAGTATTTTCTATCATAAACACAAAATCTACTATTCCTACACTTGACCATTTCTTGTCCATCTCTCTTCTTCTTTATTGTTTATTCCACTTGAAAAGGAAAGAAATACCTTTCTTTCTTCACTTTCTCTGTGAATCATGCCTTTGTCTCCTCAATGCACTCCACTGCACATGCTCTGGTAATGACCAATGGTCACTTTGTTGCAAATTTTATGAGAAATGTTTCACTTTTATCTATGACTTCAAAATAGGTTTATATTTTCAAAATAAACTACAATTATGCACAAAGAATAATATAAAATCACCCATGATTCTTCCATACAGAACTAAATAGTAATTCTCTGTGTCTTTTCTCATTTACAACTCTACAAATTAGGCACAATTCTTTCTCTCTGTCTTAAAACTATTTTTGTTGCATTAATAATGGTATAGAATTTTTTTCTCCATCTTATTTGCTGAACCCTCATCTAGTCCCCAAAGCACACTCAAATATTGATGTTTTCAGCTTTATATCTTATAATGGTTTGGATTTAGAATGCCCCCCTAACCCTTACAGAGAGTAGGCAACCATGTTGAAGACAGGGCTTGGTTGCTGAGGAGGAGTCCCTGGGGTGTGGTGTTGGGGATTATATATGATCTTTCCTCCCTCTTCTCTCTTTTGATTTTTTCTTCCTTTTTCCGTTTCCCACCACCATTTCCTGAGTTTTATAGACCTGGCTTGACATGGACTAAAACTTTGAAATCTCTAGAACTAAGCAAATAAATCTTCCTTCCTCTAAGATGTATGATCAGTTGTTTTGGAGTACATCAGTAATAATGCTGACCAAACTACATCCTTACTCCACCATTCCATTTACTCTATAAATTCTGTCTGGCTGAGTTTTTTATTTTCATTTTTCCTCTAGCACTATGGTATATCTACAACCTATATTCCAAGGTCTGCCAAACCTCTCTCTAGAAACCAGGTTTCATATAATTTTCTGCAAATACAACCTCAACACTCCCCCAAATGGATTTTATCTACCTCCCAGTTCCCTATCACAAACATGCTATGTTGATGATACCATTAACAACTAAGTTACTTGGAATCACCTTTGATTTCTCTTGCTCATCTCTCACATCCAGCAAATTACTAACTCTTGGCAATTAAATCTCCAGCACACTCCTTAGATTAATTCCCTTTTCTCTTCCTGTGTGTGGGCTCTCAACCTACTAACACGGCGTTTGTGCAGTAGTGTTCTAAATGAAGTCTTTGCCTTTAGGCTTGGCCCCCTTTAATCAATTATCCACACTGCTGCCACAGCGATCTTTTGAAAGCATAAATCTGAACATTGTGGTTAAGATTGTGGGCTCTTGAATGAGACAGATTTGGATTTATAGCCAGTTCCAACACTTACTGGCTGTAATCTTGGGCAAGTTTTTTTAACCTCTTTACATCTCAATTTTCTCATTGGTAAATTTGGCTTATAATTAATATCTCAGAGTTTTACTTTGAGGCTTAAACCAATAATATATCTGGCATAGTGCCTTGTATATAAACAGTGCTCAGTATTTGGTTACTGCTATTATTGTGGTTATTCTTATGGTTCTTGTTGATATTTATTATGGCTCTTCCTAGCTGAGTCCTTTCAGTACTTCTCTTATTATGTTTAAGGTAAAGTCTTAACCATTTGGCTGATATAAAGGGCCTTTTATGATGGTGCCTTGTTTGGCTTCTCCAAGCTCATTTCCTGCTATTTTCCTTTTTCACTTCATTTTCCAATCATACAGAATTATTACAAATTGCCTGACAGCAGTCTTTCCTTTTCATTTTCTTCTTTTTGTAAATTCTTCAATATTTCTTGATTCCAACTATTTTCATGGCTAAATTCAATGTGCTCTCCAAACTTCACTTTCAGGTTAATCTCTTCCTATGGAATTTCCCCTTCCAACACCCTTATAGTCTAGATAAAATGTTCTGTTTGTTCTCTTAATTTCCTGTGCACAAATGATTTTCCCATACCATATTATAAGATGCCAATGGTATATTATTAATCTTTGAATTGCCAATTTCTAAGCCAGATGTTGACTGATAGGTAGGTCTTGTATGTTTGTAACAATAGTGTCACAACATGGAGATGATATAATGCATAAAATAATTATTGATAATTTTAAAGTAAATAGATAGGTAAATGCCTAAATGTGTGCTATAAATAAGAAATTTCATAATAGCTGAAAATTGTATGTTGTTAGAAAAATTTCAAGGAAAGGATACCATTTGAACTATATCTCTAAGGTATAAGAATTGGTTAGGCAAAAGCAACAGCAAATATTTAGGAAAGGGGAATGAAAGAAGCAAAGATAGAAGGAACTAGTAAATATAAAATGTTCCCAAATGTACCCCATAATCTCCCTGAGACTAAGTAGGTTGGTAACTTTTAAAATTTAAATTAAATGATGTGCCACATGTTGACATATGAGAGTAACAATGAAGGTAAGCTTGGATCAAGACTATGATAGACCTTCAAAGTCAGGCAGAAGAAGTGCATGAGTATTCTCTAAAGTAATCATATATTCTTTCACTATCTATATGGTGGAATTGAAGAGGCTTTGTTACATTCAAGGATTGGCAAAAGTGAACAGCATGCTCACTACTACTTTTCTTTTCTGCTCCCACAGATAGTCAATGCTAATAGACATCTGCTACTTTTGATTGGCCCTAGATAAAAGCTCAAAACCCTTATTAACAGATGGATATTCATTACAAGTTTTTGGTTGATTCATAACCATTCCGTATTCTTAGCATCACTCTAATTTCCTTATGGAGAATAACCTCACTACCATTTTGAGCAAGATAGATGAAACTGTAAGGCAAGGTAATTTGCCCTCTTATAATGGGAGATGAGGGGTTTCCTTGAGACTATGACAGACTATGTCTGCCGTATCTCACTGTTTCAGTAGGACCAACTAGTGAGCATGTGACCAAAGCTTGGCTAGACAAAGGTCTTCTTTTCAAATAGAGTCTAAAGCAAAGTTATTCAAGATTGGGGGGGGGAACTTCTTCATTTATTCCAGAGCAGAAACTCTCATGAAGCATTGAAGAGGTGACCTGCTGTTTTTCTGGTTTCTCTTCTCCCTAAGAATTGTCTTTACATTTCCCATCTATTCTGTGAGTTTCCCAAAAGCATTTTTTTTCCAATAAGATTTTTCCCCTCAAAAGTTAGAGTCCATTTTTGTGACTTACAACCAAAAGAAAAAAATTATAATCAATACTATTCTTATTCAGTCAGAGTTGACACATGATTTAAAAACAAACAGCCCTATGATTTAATAACAATGGCACATGTTTTAAATCTAATAGAATTTAAATATGGAAAATATGCTGTAGTGTTTTTTTTTTTTTGAAGTACTGGAGATTGAACTCAGGGGGCATTCTACCTCTGAGCTATACCCCCAGCCCTATTTTTTTATTTCTTTATTTTGAAACAGGTTATCACTGAGTTGCAGAGACCTCACTAAGTAGCTGAGGCTGGCCGCAAACCCGGATCCTCTGGTGTCAGCCTCCCAAGTACTGGGATTACAAGTGTGCGCCATCACTCCTGGCTCTGCTGTAGTGTTTTTAATAGTATGTCAACTTGGCTGAACTTGAAGTATATTTCCCACAATTCCCTTCTCCATATGCTTCTAACTTAGACTTTGCCAAAAGATAAAATGTTCTGAGATTTTGAAGGCAGAAGTAAAGCAGGAGCCATCATAGGCTGAAGCTCTTCATGGAAACTTATGGTGCAAGACAGTTGCAGATGTGTCTCCATTCCCTTATTGATGTCATGATCTTCATAAATGCTATCTCTAAAAAATGGAGACTTCAGGATCACAAATAAATGCAGAATCAAGAGCCTTCCATATTTTATTCTGCTACTGTTTCAGTCAGCATTCTCATTGCTGTGACCCAAAATACCTGACCACCACAACTTAGAGAAAGAAAGATTTATTTTCTCACTTCTGGAAATATCAGAGGTTCAGTCCATGTCAGGCCAGGTTGCATCTGTGGAGCTCAGGGCATGGTGCAGGAAGGAGAAAGAAAAGTGCAAGGACTCTGCTCTCATATTATGGAGGCCAGTAGCAAGAGAGTAAGAGCAAGGGGGCGAGGAGCCATATGTAATCCCCAAGACTACACCCTCAGGGACCCTTCCTCAGCAACCAAGATGCCCCTTCAGCAACCTCCAACACGGCTGCCTTATCTCTATGAAGTCTAGGGGGATATTCTGAATCCAAATCATAACAATTACCTTTTCTTTTTAGTTCTATTCTAGTGGCTGGATATAACTGCTTCTTCTGGATTCCTTGGAAAACTCCAATTTACCCAGTTAGTCTACTGTTTCAGAAAGGCTCTTTTATCTAATTCTCCTATTTACCTTTTGATCTCTTTCTCCAGCTTCTCCTTTAATTGTACAAGGTCTCATCACTGCAATAAATCTCTCATTCCTTAATACCCACAAAGGTTCTATTTCCATGATTATACTCATATTGCTGCAGTTATTGGTAACAGAACTTGTTCTAGAAGAACAGTACATTAAATATAATAATCTATAATTGGTCCTCTGATTAGATTTAAAGACATTGAAGTTTGTGCTGCCAGTAAGAAAGGGACATTGGACAAACCATGGTATGCAATGGCAAAATAACTTCTTAAATTATCATCTGTGCTTACCTGTAATCAAATGCCTATAGAAGCAAGGCTTTGAGTCACCAAGTAATTCCTGCCATAGAATATTTTAATGAAAAGGAATGTAATTGTGTTGATTGGTTGCATTGGAAAATATAAAAAAGGAAAATGAGCTCAGGGTTTAAATTTCCACATCAAGTTCTGGGTAATGGATTAAAAAGCTTCTATATTGGCTCTGAAAAAAGGAAACCCATATTCCCTTGAAAATTTCTTAAAAACCAAACCCCAAGGTATAATTTAAAGGGTGGATGAATTATAGTTCAATCCAAATGTTCACGATTTTTTAGACTAGAAATAAAACTTTGATTGGAAGGTGTAGGGTCATGATACTTGGGATGGAGACATCTGGTCTGATTTTAATGATACAGAGAAACGTGAGCCTTTCCACTTTATTTAGCCTCACTTTCTAGCTATTATGGTTAGATATAGAATGTCCCCTGAAGAGCTCATGTCTTAATGTTCAGAGTTGACATAATTAAGTCATGAGGGTTGTAATATCAGTGTGTAAATCCATTGTGATAGGTTTACTGGGCAAGTGGGGTGTGGCTGGAGAAGGTGGGTCCCTGGGGATGTGTCCTTAGATTTGTCTTCGAACCCCTTGCTTGCTGGCTCTCTTGCTTCCAGACTCCATGATGTGAGAGCAGAGCCCTTGCCCTCTCCCTCTCTCTGCTTTCCACCGCCATGCCCTGAAATCTGCGGACCCCCTCCTCACATGGACTGAACCTGAAATCTCCAAGAAAACTGTGAGCAAATAAATATTATGTCCTCTAAATTGTATAGCCAGTGTTTTTGGATTATTGATGTTGGAATGTTGACTGAGACAATAGAAGCAGCCTTTCTTCCCAAGTTTGAGAAATTTAGTCTCTGCTTGCCTGAAGAACTTAATTGTCCTGGCCTGAGAATCTGACTTTTAGCAAAGTGGTGATCCCCTTCTAGAGATAATCTCCTCCCCACTCACACATCTCTCTTTACTTCTAGGTTTGTGTACTACTTAGGTTCTGGCATGACCCTGGGGATCAGATAAAAAATATGACCTGAATAGAGGTGTATATATATATATATTACATACCAAAATAATTACATTTATATTAGCAGAAACCTGGGGAATATATATGGAAATGGATTGAAAGGATATTGGTCAGAGTAGAAGAATATGATGTTGAGTTATTTGAAATTGGTTCATTAAGCAAGGATTCTGTCTACAATACATTCTAAGTAAAGGGTTCTAACTCTTGGTATGACTAGTTGGTTGAATGAAGTCAGCCTACCAGAACTTCCCTGGTATACTATAGAGGAAGTTCCAAAAAGGCTTAGCAATAATGGAGCATGGGGATAGATTTATGTTGTAATATCTGCTCACCCTCCAATGTATTTGTCTTATAAAAAACTTTGAAAGACATTTTACCAAGGTTTGAAAAATACATTGTTAAAGGGAATATCATCACCCCAGAAAGCTCTGTAGTAACTTTTTTCTTCAGGCAAGGGATAAAACTAGGAAGTCTTGTCATCAAAATAGAATTCCTGAGTTAATTATAAATGATGGGATCCCACAGTAGCAGGAGCCAAATGGTGGCACTTTGCTGCCTGAGTCAACATGGTAAAATACATGTAATGGATAGCAGATCTGAAGAAGTAATCAGAATATTTTTTCCTATATTTTGTCAATAGCCAGTTGATCATGGTATCCTAAAGAGTGAAATACATGGATAGTGTGATGGAGTCTTACTTGATATGTAGAAATGGAGAAACTCCAAGTTTGGTAAAGAAAAGTTTGACTTGGATCACCAAAATAGAGAATTGATCTCTTTTTTTTTTTTTTTGGTGGTACTAGGAATTAAACTCGGGAGCATTCTACCTCTGAGCTACATCCCCAGCCCTTTTTATTTTCTGTTTTGAAACAGGGTCTTTCTAGGTTGCTAAAAGACTCACTGTGCTTCTGAGGCTATCCTTGAACCTGCGATATTTCTGTCTCAGCCTCCTGAATACTGGGATTACAGGTGTGTACCACTATGCCCAGCTTGATTTCCATTTGTGAGCTAGTCCACACTTCCAGGGTATCTTTTTAAGGTGTCTCTTTAAGTAAGGGCTTTGAACTGCTCCAAACTCACTCAGCATATCTTTCTATAGTTTTCCCCTGAAGAATCTTAGGCCATATATAAGGGTGCATTGAAAAAGGGTGATTACCGTACTATTCAGGAATGACTTGACACTGGGTCTAAACTGCCTAGAGACACAAAATTCCACTGTCAGCAGAGGGTCTTTAGAGGTTGAGATGTTAATGATGTTTTAGTTTGGGCTGTCTCACTGGGGGCCACTGGGTCTCTAAACCCTACCTGTGGTTATTTGCCAGCTCCAGAATGTCTAACTGGAATAGTCATATTAAAAATTACGTAATGAGAGCCAGGCATGGTGGAGCACGCTTGTAATCCCAGTACTTGGGAGACGGAGACTGGAGGATCCAGGTTCACGGCCAGGCTCAGATACTTAGTGAGGCCCTCCGCAACTTCGTGAGACCTGGTTTCAAAATAAAGTATAAAAAATAGGGCCAGGGGTGTAGCTTGGAGGTAAAATGCCCCTGGGTTCAATCCCTGGTACCGCAAAAAAAAAAAAAAAATTACATAATGAATTCCTTTATCTGTGATTCCATACTTATTTCTTGATTTGTGAATTGAGGGGTTTTATGGTAGGAAGGGCCATGGGACAAGTGTCTGGAATAACCTCTACCTACAAAAATAGCAAACTAAAGTCAGTGCCTTATTATTGATGGCTTTCAAAGTTAGCGCCACCATCAAAAACATAAGAATGTGGAAATGATTTCTAACTCACTCCCATTCAGTTCTCCTATTTGGCCTGTATAGAAGATAGATATTAGAGAATGACTTAAATCAAATGGCAAGTTCAGTTGCTGTAGCTGTTTCAGATGTGGTTTCTTCACTGAAACAGATCAAAATATTGCCTGCTATAGTTATTAATTTAGTGAAGATGCTTATTTCTTTCCTGTCTGTTCACCAAAGACAGTTAACTTTCTTTCTGCATGGCCAGCAATAGACCTCTACCATCCTATTTCAGACCTATAGTGACTTTCTAGCTATTGGTATAATCTAGTGTGCAGAGTCCTTGATCATCTTTGCAATTCATAGAATATCCAGTTGTTCTACTATATAGATGATGATTGTTACTAGTGAGCAGAAGGTAGTAACTATCATAGACACTTTGGTAGCATGTATGTACCCCAGAGGGTAGTAAATAAATTCCACAAATATTAAAAAGGACTGTACCTCAGGAAAATGGTGTGGACAATTTCAAGATATGTCCTTTCAAGTTGAAGAACAAGTTTTTATATCGGGTCCCTCCTACCATGGAGAAAAAAATCTGAGTGTCTCATGGGTCCCTTTAAATTATAAAGATAATATTTATCTCATAATTGATTAGCTTAAAAGGCTCCAATTATGAGTGGAGTCCAGAAGAAGGTTCAGGTTTGAGACACGTGATCCAGCAGATCTAATGGTGCTTGAAATGACTGTTGCAGACAGATGATCAATAGAATTTTTATCAGGACCTTATAGGTATGCCACAGTGCAAGCATTTAGGATTTTGAAGTATGTCATGCCATCTTTTTCAGATACACATCTCTTTTTAAAACACTTATGGGTTGTTACTAGATCCCAGAAGAGCCTGATTTATTACTATGTATAACCAAGTTATCACATAACCTGATTTGCTCATTATTAGTTGTGTGTAGACTGACCCATTAAGTCACAAATTGGGTCATTCAGAGCTTTATTCTACCACCTAATGCAGAGCTTTATTCCACCACCTAAGACCAGGCTTGAGCACATCCTGAAGGCACAAGTGAGTTGCATCTGCAATGGCACAGATTCTACTCCTCCTGCTTCTAATTTTAATTTGCACTTAATTTATGACCTTATGTGAGGTTCCTTTTGACCAATCTACTGAGAAAGAAAATCTATGGATATGTTTAAGGTTCTGCATGATATGCTTACATTGCCTAAAATGACCAATGGTTGGGTTTGCATATTGGTGGCAAGAAGATCTGCAGGTATATTGATGAACATCTCCAGTTGGACAGGATGTGGAGATATTTGTGTTTCTTAATAACTGAGTAGATTAGATTACTTGTTTTTGAATGTCAGTCACCAGTCATTTTCCTCTTGCCCAGTAGGTGCATGAATAAAATGGTGATTGTTTCAGCAAACTGAACTTCTGCTAAGGCCAGTCTGGTTAAAACTGTTGTTGAGTGCCTGTTTTAGTCAGCTTTTCATCATTGTGACAAAATACCTGAAAAAAAAAACTTAAAAGAGAAAGATTTAGTTTGCTTCATGATTTTAGAGGGTTCAGTCCATGGTCAGCATTCAGCATCTCCATTGCTTTTAGACCTGTTGCAAGGCAGAAACATCATGGCCGAAGGGCATGGTGGAGGAAAGCTGCTTACCTTGTGGTAGCTGGGACGCAGAGAGACAGCAAGGAAGGGGCCAGGGACAAGATATACCCTTCCAGGGAATGCTCCCAATCACCCATTTCCTCCAACTAGGCCCTACTTCCTACACGTTCCACAACCTCCCAATAATGCCATCGAATTATGAGTCTATCTTTGGATTACTCCACTGATGAGATCAGAGCCCTTGTGATCCAATCACTTCCCCAAAGCCCCACCTGTGAACATGGTTGCACTGGGAACCAAGCCCTCAACACATGAGCCTTTGGGGGATGTTCTAGATCCAAACCATAACAATGCCAAATCTGTCAACAGTAGAGATGACCACTTAGTTTCAATAAAGCATTGTTGTCCAGGGGGACAAGCCAGTGCTGCCCAGTGGCTTACTGGTAGATTGATTATATTTGTTAACTTTCATTATGCCATCATGGAAGAGGCAGTGCTTCTGTTTTTCTTCTATAGATATCCTGAACACTAGTTTGCTTTCCCTGCCCCAAATGCTTCTAAAACCACCAACCATGAACTTTCAGTTTACTTATTCATGCCTTATTGCCATGGTAGGTCACAAATCATTGTTTTGACATGGGGACTGATTTTATAGCTAATAAAATGTGGCATTTGGCCATGCTTATGGAATTTGCTGATCTTATCATGTTTCCCATCACCCTCATACAGCTGTCTTGGTAGATATGTGAAATAGCTTTCTGAATTCTCAGTTATAGCATCAGCTGAGTGGTAACACTTTATGGTCTGAGGTGATATCATTCAGGATATAATATATGCTCTGAATCAGTGACCAATATATGGTGCTCTTTATCCTAAAGCCAAGATCCCCAGGTCCATGAGAGAAGGACTGAAAATTGGAATAACTTTATCAGTATTAAACTAAATAATCGAGTAGTGGGGTTTTTACTTCTGTTACTATAACTTTGAGTTCTCTTATTCTAGAGTTCTCTCCTCCATATCCAGTTCTTTTTTTATTTTTTGTTGTAGCATTGTAATCATATATCTTGTTAAAGTTCAGGCTGATAGAAGCATAAATGCACACAGCACTTGTTGAGCCCTCCCCCAGTTCCCATCCCACTCCCTCTCCCTCCCCATCTTCCTGTGCTCAACACAGTGATTGGCATAAATAGGTTTGTGTATGTACATAATGTCTATTGAAGTGTTTCCCTCTTCAAGTCTTCCTCTACCCTTCTGTCTCCCTAAGTTAGGTCCCTTCCTTCACTCCACTAAGGCTGTTCCTCTTCCTTTGTCTAGAGTCCCTCCTGTGTCCCAATTGCTCCCTAGCTTCCGCATAAGAGGGAAAATATCCAAACTTTCACTTTTTGTGACTGACTAATCTCACTTAGCATAATTCTCCAGTGCTATCCATTTTACTGCAAATGACATAATTTTGTTCTTCTTTATGGCTAAGTAGAATTCCATTGTGTATATATCCCATAAATTTGTAATCTGTTCATCTGTTGATGAACACCTTGGCTAGTTCCATAGTGTGGCAGTTATGAATTGTACAGCTATAAACACAGATTTGCATGCATTACTATGGTAGTCTGGTTTAAATTCTTTTGGGTAGATACCTAGAGGTGGTATAGCTGGGTCATATGGAAGGTTCATTACCATTCCTCTGAGGATCCTCCACACTGTTTTCCAAAGTGGTTGCACTAATTTTCAGTCCCACCAATAATGTATCAGAGTCCCTATTTCTCCACATCCTCATCAACATTTATTGTTGTTTGTGTTTTTAATGATTGCCATTCTAATTGCGGTTAGGTGAAATCTCAGGGAAGTTTTGATTTGCATCTCTCTGATTGCATCTCTCAATTGCAAATGATATTGAAGATTTTTTCATATATTTATTGGACATTTGTATTCTTTCTTTTGTGAAGTGTCTATTTAGTTCACTTGCCCATTTTTTGATTGGGTTATTTGTTTTTTTGGTGGTGAGTTTCTTGAGTTATTTGTATATTCTAAATAGTAGTCTTCTATCAGAGTAGTAGCTGGCATATATCTTCTCCCATTCTGTCTGCTTTTTTTTGAGGTTCTTGATAGTTTTATTTGCTGCACAGAAGCTCTTCAGTTTAATGCAATCCCAGGTATTAATCCAAAGCAGGCACATAGACCAATGCAGCAGAATAAAAGATTCAGAAAAAATTCCACACACTTACAGCCAATTGATTTTTGACAAAGGGGCCAAATACATATGCTGGAAAAAAAGATATCCTTTTCAACAAATAGTGCTGGCAAAACTGGTTATTCTTATATAGAAAAGTGGAAATAAATCCCACTTTTTTACTCTGCACAAGAGTCAATTCAAGATGGATCAAAGATGTGGAAATTAGACCAGAGACTTGCAGTTACTTGAAGAGGTCATAGGACCAACACTTCAACATATAGGCATGGGTAAAAACTTTCTCAATAAAACCCCAAAGGCACAAGAAATTAAAATGAGGATTAATATGTGGGATTGCATTAAACTGAAGAGCTTCTGTGCACCATATCCAGTTCTTCTTTGATTATACCAGGTATATTTGGCTTTTTTCAGAGACTACCTAAGTTTTATTTACATCTAACTAGGCATGGTGTTGGGATAAAAAGTCAAGGAGAGAATAATATTGCATATTGAAGACTCCCCCACTCACCTCTTACACCTTACTCTGCTCAGTGATCAAGAAACTTGGGTTTAAAATTTGGCAATATCCATGACAAAATATAGACCATTTCGTTTTTATGATCCTAAGAATTTATTGTCATTTAAGCCAAGGGGCTTTCTTTTTCTTACTCTCACAAAGCTGCAGATACTTCAGTATTTTGGGTTTGAGATGCTAAGTAATTCTGTTTAGTTTGAACTTGTGTCTTCTCTCTCCATGTTAAGATATATATATAAAAAACTCCTTCTTTTTCTTAATTTTTCAAGATAGCTGGACTATTGCCCAGTCATATTGGCAAATCACAGTCCTAATTTATGCAGGAGATGATAAAACCCCGTCCTTGCTGATTTTTAGTGCATAGAAGCATATGGAATCAAAAAGTGCCAGACCCAGCTTTGCGCTCCAGGAATGTGTGGGAGGGCTTACCAGCACTTACACAGTGAAGAAAAATAAGACATGAGTAAAACTCATAAGACATCTAAGTTTTCTTTTATTACCCTTACTTTGGGTATTTTGGTATATATTCCTGAAAGGGATGTATTTATAAAAGTATATTACTTAAAATATACCAGGCATCTTTCTATTTAAAGGCATCTTTCTATTTTCCATTTTAATTTTTGGGGAAACTGTTTTTTGTAAGCCTTTAAAATAATCAAATATCTATCATCCTAAATTTAAAAAAATTGTCATTTTTCCTCTATATACACAATAATTTCATAAAATTGGAATGTAGTTGAGTACTATTTAATTCAATGAGAATTTTTCACTTAATTGGGAGAATTAAATGAAGTGAGATTTTATTTTCCACCTTAAATACAATGCTAATTTCTTTAATGCTCTAATTGTAGCCTGCTGAAATGCACACTAAAGAGGAAGTCTTGTATTTCCCTGGATACATTTTCACAGTATAGTCTCTTGTATTTGTTATAAACATTAAACCATGCCTAGTTTCTTCAGGACCTATTAGCACTCATTCTCAGAACATCAACTCTCTCCATATTTGAAGTCAATAAGAGCTCTAGTTAATGGGGCACATCTTTTCCCTGCAGGCTTCACCTAGTCTTGCCCTAGAAATAAATCTAAATATGTTGCCATAGTTCTTAAGCAAGTATTTATTAAAACAAATGTCCCCAACCAATCAAGCAGACAAAAACACTGGGCCCGAGCAAACAAACAAAAGCCCCAATCAAGACAAACAAATTCAGATTAAAATGATCCTTTTAGTCCACTTGTTTATACATATTTTTGTGAAAAGTGATATAAATATAAACATGATATTTACTTGTTAAAATCAAAGTGAAATACTATGGTTTTAAAGTAGATTACCATTTATTATTGTTTATCTACTCATTGTAGTAAAATATCTATTCCTTGCTTTCTAGCATGTAATTTCGTCTCTTATACTAATAACTCTGATTTTCTACCAGGAAATACCTCTCCTTCCTTTTAAGCCCTCTGTTTTAGTGGGGCTCTACCTCCAGGTTAAGAATGAAGCAAATGATCCAGCATTTGGTTTAGGGATGGTCATGTGGACCCCTGAGAGTTAGTGAGATGCAAGGATGCTTTTTCTGGGTATGCTGGGATAAAGACTCTTTGTTTTGCCTGTTGGCTATGAACCTTAGAGGATTAGTGACTGTTGCTGTTGCAGTCACTTTTCAGTCATTTGGAAAATGGAGCCAACTTCAGGAAAGCAAATCTAGAGAGACGGAGATGGAGAAAGTAATTTTTGGTACCATGATTTGAGCCCTGGATGATGGTAAGCCTAAATAGTTACCTCCTGACTGCCTAGTTATTTGATACAATGAGTTCACTCCTCCCCTCTTTTTTTGCTTGAGTTGTTACTAATAGCAGAAATAAGTCTTACTGGTACATCCATCAAAAGTAATGGCACTGCTATTGGTATTGGGGGTATTAAGAAATATAAAACACTGCTTCTAACTTCAAGGGACTCACATTCCTTGAAAGAACACATACATGCATGCCATTTACTGTAATGTTATGTATGGAGTTGAGATGCAGCATTTGGTGTGAGTGGGGATAAAGGTCTTCTCAGTAAAGTGACATTCAAATTAAATCTTCAGATAAAATGCATATGTGAATAAAATTGGCCTGATTCCTAAGTTTAGGTTCCTTCCAAAGCAGACCTGGATACAGAATTTGCATACAATTAATTTTTTGAGACTTAATCCCAGGAAGCATAAGTGAAAGAATGGGGAAAATGACACAGGACAGCAAATAAATGGCACATTTATGAGTGAATTACTATGGGCAATTTAGAACAGGTCCCACTGGTGATCCTTTGAGAATAATCCATTCGGCCAGGGAAACCATGACTCCCATTGATCACTGGTCGAATGCTGCTTCTGGGGTCTTATATCTCTTGAACTTCTAGACTGCACCTGTGTTCAGTGGAATGGTCTTTTGCTCTTTTGGAGAAAGCCCTAAATGTGAATGAAAGGCCTATGCTGTTATTGTTCTGGGAACCAGTTGCAGTAAACTAAGGTGAGCCAAAGGATCACTTCATCAAAGCATCAACTTCATCTGCTACAATTCCCATTTTCTGTGAAAAGTCTTTTTCTACATTTTGTTTGGTTCTGAGTTCCTACCTCTGGTCAATGATCTATCTCATTATACCTATTTTCTTCCATCTATTTTGTGTTGAAACCCACGCAAAACTCAGCCATTTATCTTTATTTCCCCTGAAATCTTATAGAAGAAATTTTGCAGGATGTATTTTGATGGATATACATGTCCAGAAAAATCTTCAGAAGATAAGCCCAGTGGAAGGGGTTTCATCTCTGAAATAAAAATACATTAAAGTTTATTATCCTGGGCTGGGTTCCCTAGGAGTAGAGTCCAAGACAAGCATTCTTGAACAAAGATTTTCTAGGAGTGGCTCCAGTGGAATCTGTAAGTCTATGAAGAGAGTATGTTAGAACAAGGGGAAACGCGAGGAAAAAATGTGGGTTCAACTGATCCATATGAACTTTGGAGTGAAAATTAAAGCACAGTATTGTCCTTGATGGGGACAAGGGGACAAGCTTTTTGTACCCATGTGTTAGTCAGTTACTGGCTGCAGGCTTCCCCTTGGGAGAGGGTGTAAGTTCTCAAACATTTTTGGATAAGGCAGCTCCTATTGTTAACAGGCAATTATCCTAAAAATCATGTAGCTATGAGCTGGTAGCGTCCCATGATCACAAAACCTGGCATGGATGTACTTGCATTTGCTTTTCAAAGGGGATCAGAGTAGGGCACTGACAAATTCTATTCTGGCCACTCTGTTACGGTAATTTCTCATTGGACAAGCTCCTCCACAGGCCCTGCCCTTTTGCAAAGGTGCTCAACTTTCCTTTTCTCTCAAGATTTCCCTTCCTTCTCCACTTTCTGCAGTCTTACTGTTTCTAAATACAATCTACTTTGATGTTATATGTGATTTAACTCTTTATCCTCTCTGGTTTGGTTTGTGTATGGAATGTCCCCTAGAAAAGCTCAAGTCTGCAGGTGGAGCATGGCTGGAGGAGGTGTGCACTGGGTGCTGCCCTGGGGATTTACCCGTCCCTGGCTACTTCATCTCTCTCTTCCTGCTTCTAGATGCCATGAGTTGAGGAGCTTGCCTCTGTCATGCCACACTGCCATGATGTCTCTGTTGACTACTGACAGAACCTATGAAACTGTGAACCTGAATAGACCTTTACTCCTCTAAGTTGTTCCTGTCAAGCATTTTCACTATAGTGACCAAAATGTTAACAAAAAATGCTCTTCTAAAATAGGCATTTCTTTGCCTACCAAAAGGCTCACAAATTTGCTCTGTTAACCCAAGGTCCACTTGCTGAGTCCACTCTTGTTTTTGTTTAACTTCATGAAAAAGCTGACATAGACCTTGAAATTTCAGCCTTCCACTATCCCTTATCTACTTCTGAATGTGGATTACAGTTTATCACTGAAATGAATGTCTATAATAACAGAAGAGTTGATAGTTGGTTCTGATTTTAAACAGCAGTGATTTTATCTCTGCAAAGATATGAATAGCAACTGGATGATGAGACAAGTTTACTTTCACTAGATAAGGCAGAGTGTGCAAAGATGCAGAGAAGTGAACATAGTGAGCTTAGGAGATGTGCAAATAGTTCAGTTTGGCTTGAAGTCAAATTGTGAACACAGCCAGGGGCCATGAGAAATGAGTTGCAGGGATAGGGAGCTAGAGATGATAGCTTTAATGTTACAACAAGTGATACCAAGTTTAGACCTTGTCCTGAAAGCAAGATGCCATGTTTAAATTGGCAATTAAGAAAGATTGTTTTCTCTCCATCTTCCCTGGGGGGAGTAGACTTCAAAAGGTTAACACTGGGCCAGGGACATCAGCTATGTAACTTTTTTACATTTTCTTTCCAAATGAAGATTATGGCAATAGTGATGAAGATAACTGTAAGGTTAAGGAGAAAGGACAGGACTAGATGATTAATAGTATATAGAAAATGGGAAGTGAGTACTCCAGAAACCACCAGCTTTTGGGCTTGCATACTACCATTTTGCTAATTCTTTCTTTCTTCCCTGATTCACATTATTTTTACCTCTTCAATAAAATAAAAATGGTATTATTCTCTATATATTGTCTTGTAGCCTATAATATCATGGATATCTTTCATTATAATGAATGAATGAATACATAAGTAAGCAAATATATCAATTTAAATAGCTACTTGTTCATTGCAATCATGTAGAAAATTTTATTTAACTAATCTCTTAGTATGGGCATTTAGATTGTTACTCTTTTACATTATTATAATTCATGTTTCTAAAGCGAAACATTTGTTCATATTATTATTATTATTATTATTATTATTATAGTTTTAGGATATTTCTAGAGTAGTAATTGCTGAATATTTAAAACTTTTGATAAACATTACTGAATTGCCCTTCAGATAGTTTATGTATGAAGATATTCACAAACTACCTTCATTCTGAGTTGAAGTATCTTGAAAAGTCTACTTTGTGAAAGAAGCTTTCTCACAATGAGATAAGTTCTAGTAGCATAAATTTAAATATTTTGATAACTACTTTTACTTTTGCCTAATTTATAAATAGATATTCAGAGCATTTGGGGATTTTTACAGTTCTGGTGAGAAATATTCTCCTTTTCCATCTTGAATATAGCTATTGGTCTTCCTTTTGGAAAATAGAACAAATTCAACTTCCAAATTATTGCATAATATTTATTAACCTATTGACAATTATTGAATTGATATGTTAATATTTTAAATTATTTATGTAATCATTAAACAAACATTTATTGAAAGCTCATACTTATTCTAGATAATGTGGATAAAACCCATTGCCTTCCCTTACTTTTATAGTTTAGACTCATCTAGTAATCATGATGATAGGCATAGGATAGGCAGAACGATTCCTGAGACTCCTTTCTAAGAGTTTTGTCTATTCAATATTTTTATTCCCACTTTATACTCAGTCCCCTGATTTCTAGTTTTTGACCCTACCAATTTTACTAAAAGTATAAGTCAGGGTTGCCAATGACCTTCTCAGTAAAAATTCAATGTGAAGTCTTTAGTCCTTGTATTATTTGGAATCTTTCACAAATATTAAAACATTCACTATTCCTTCCCATTTGAAAATTTCTATCATCCATCTAATCATATAAACCAGAAGTCTGGAAAATAGCCTACAATATTTTCCCTCACTTATATCATCTATAAATTTTTGTCTTATTCCTTTGCCTTTGCAACCACGTTTCTCACTGGGAAACTTAAGGACACCATTTAGTATAATTTCTAAGCCATTCTCAATTAGCTATCACTAATTCCAGTGTTTCATACCAATACAGTTGAGAATTAAGACTCATACCCAATATTTGAAGCAAATCAGAAGATTGATGTGTTTCCATGTTGTTGTTGTTTTTTTTTTTGCGGTACTGGAGAGTGAACCCAGGGGCATTCTACCTCTGAGCTCCACCCCCAACCCTATTTTTTATTCCTTATTTTGAAACAGGGTCTCACTAAGTTTCAGAGGCCTCACTAAGTAGCTGAGGCTGGCCACAAACCAGGATCCTTTGGTCTCAGCCTCCCAAGAACTGGGATTATAAGCGTCAGCCACCATGCCCGGCTTCCATGTTGTTTTGAAAATTTTCACTCTAGTAATATATGAAAATTGGTGAATCAGAGATAGCTCACTCATTCAGTTGTCACTTACATCTCCTGGTTGATCCATCTGGTTGATTCCATTGGATTATAGGAATACTTGGGTTTGAATCCTTTTTCCTGTACACTATCTTTTTAATTTCAGGATTAATTTTCAAGCTCTGGATATGATATGACATGATATTAGAAAATAATATCATATATGGAGAAACTAATATCATATATTTGGAATAATAATAGTACCTATGTCATAGGATTTTTTAGGATTAAATCATCTAAACATATAAAACATCTAATTTAGTGTTGGACATGATATAATTTCCAAAGACTATTAGATATTTTTATTATTATTATTGCTATTATCATAGATATTGTTACCATATGTGGCTGGGGACTCTGCTCTGACCTCAGTCTTCATGAGGTGGGTCCTCCTAGGACTGTAGTGTCTGCATAACCTTTCTTCATTATCCAATAAGAACAAAATATCTGGCATTATGGCTGCAGCCTGGCTGACTCCCCACTTGCTACTTTGGCTTGGATCTATTTCTACACTGTCATGCCATGCAGATTGAACTTCCAGAATGACTGAAGCATCCTGAACCTCTGACACTCATGGTATATTTTGACCTTAGTTCAGTTTCTACTATGTAGTGTCCCCTTAGAGCTCATGTTCCAAGCCAACATTCCTCACCTCGGTGAACTGGTTATCTCTAGTCTCCACTTATACTTCCTTTCTCCAGGGATGAGTAGCTTCTGCATGTCTCTTGTGTAGCATGTATCCACTGAAACACAAGGTGATTTTGGAAGAGAGGGGAGGGAGCTATTTTTTTCTGTACATAGAAGGATGCATGGAGAAGGTAAGATTTAATATGGTTCTCAAAAAAGCTTCAATCAAGGTGATATTTTATATATAGATACTTGATTTTAGAATTTGAATAGTGATGTACTTCTGTAAGTTTTACTTGGATAAAAATGATTGATGGTTTTCTCTTGTGTATAAATGTTATTTACTTAGCATAGATATTAAAAATAACTTTCTGGAAAAAATATCGGTGGAAGTTAAGTTTGAACTCAGCTCATGGAAGTGTAGAGAAGTTTCTAGGGATAAATAGCAGCATGAGTAACATGTTGTTGGTACAAAAAATGAGCTTATTGGTGATGGCCCTGGTTCCTAAATTTCGGCAGCATGTACCTACACTCCTCAATAAGTATGGCCATTCATGCAGAGATCCATGTGATGGCACAGATTGGACAAATGACTTATCTTTTAGTTCAGGGTTGGCAAACTATGGTCTGTGAATCAAATCTGGCCTGCCCCTGTTTTTAAGTCAACCTGTAAGGTATGAATCGTTTACACATTTTTAGATCATTAAAAAAGATCAAAAGATGAATTTGCATGACACAATAAAATACATGAATTTCAACTTTCAGGGTCCATAAATAAAGTTTGAATGAAACCTAGCCTAGTCATTTGTTTACATATTGCCTATGGCTGCATTCATGCTACATGGCAGAGTTGAATAGTTGTGGCAGAGATTATGTGGCCAGCAAAACCTAAAATATTTGCCCTCTGGCCTTAAGTTTATAGAAAAATTTACCAACCAGTGTTTTAGGTCTTCAGTTTTCTTTATAAGATACAATGATTCCAGAAAGGAACCCCATAAATGCTATCTTTCTTTTCCTTTTCTTTTTACACAGAAATTGCCTTTAAAAATCATGAAGCCTGTTTTAAACACTGCTGAATATAAAAGCCAGAATGTAGCTACGTTGCAAAACAATTGAATTCTACAACTGTTTTCAAAGCCTTCTCACTCTCTACTATAGGATGTAGAGCCATAGAAACTTACTCTATCAGCTAACAGCACATGGGAATAGAATAAGGCTTCACATGCTGCCTGTGTAGGAGCGCCACTGGGATGTGTGGTGGTTGCTATGGGTAGAGATGATGTCATTGACAACTTAATTATGTTCCTCAGTGTGTGAAAAGGAATCCTCAGGGTTTGTTTTTTGGAGCTATAATAGTTGTCTTGACAGACACAGTCAATTTTAATATTTGACTAAACACAAGGATAGAAATCTCTGGATGATTGAATAAATCACCTGGGGTCTATTCTCTCATTTAACCAAAATTGAATCAGATTTGGTTTTTAAAACAGACTTTAGAAACAAAGCAAATTAATTAGAAATTAAAACCAAGGCAAAAAGTGTATGTCTCCACTCAGAAAATAGGTTTATATATCTGTCCACTTAATTGTACTGAAGTCACCACTAAAAAATCTTTATAATTTGGTAGTTATGGTGGTCCATTCCATATACAGCATTTGATGGGCATATAAAAGAAGAAAAGAAAAAAATAGAAAAATTACATATGTATATATTACATATATAAGAAAACAAAAACTACCTTTTAAAAAAGCATAGTAAAATTCAAATATGTAAGTCAACCTATGACCAAGAGTTAGTGATGTGTTTCTAGTTTTTAAAAAACGACAATTTCTTTTCCTTTTGGCATAGCTGATCACTTTGAGACTATTGGTCCACACCTAGTTCCCAACATCCTTTCTGCTGTATTCTATTATCTTTTTACTTATAGTGCTCTCTTCTTTAGTCATGTCCACGTAAAAGTCAAATTGGGGCACAGTGAGGGTGAGAACAAAGAGTTTGTTTCAGCCAAAACAAGGATGGGAAAAAAGGGCAAATCCTAGTTGCCTAGAATATGTGTTCCCCAAACAGCATTTCAGGTGTCTGGTTTTATAGATTAAGAAAAAGAAGAAGAGGGATGTGATAGCAAATTGGTTGTCATAATTGCATTGGTTAACAAGAACAGCACAGGTCACTGATTGGTTATCGGTTACTTATATATCCCAGGAAAAAATTGCAATAAGCAAGAACAAGGCACTCTAAGTTATTCATTACTCTAAAGGCATCAGTACCTCTACAGTGAGCTAAATTGAAGTGGTAAAAGGTTAAATTAAGCCAGGTGCGGTGGTGCATGCCAGTAATCCAGTACTTGGGAGGCTGAGACAGGAGAATTGCAGGTTCAAGGTCAGCATGCGATAACTTAGCAACACCCTGTTTCAAAATAAGTAAAGTAGGGCTGGGGGGTGTAGCTCACTGGCAGACTGCCCTTGGGTTCAGTCCCCACTACCACCAAAAAAAAAAAGAGAGAGCCACTTTGGGATTCAGGAGGGTGTGACTTCTGTCCCACAATCCATGTCTGTCAGGTCAGATAGGAGTTTGCAGACCCCCTTTCTTTTTATATCTTCAGTCTCATTCGTCTAAACTCAGGTATTCTCCACTGCCTACATAGGTTAAGAGCTAAATATCTAATCATATTCCAAGGGTTTCCTGGAAAGCAAATGTTGCTGTGACAGTAGTTGTTGCTGGAACTCTTGTACTTTTTAATATTTTCTATCTGAACACGTTATGTAACAATGAGATAGCAAACTAATTGAAAAAGCTACCTTTTTTTGAGAGCTCTTGTATGCTAAACACTTCCAAAGTCTCATCGTTATTTCATCCTCAAAACAATCTTGAAAAGTACTTTTCAGTTTAGGACACTGAGACAGAGAGAAAATAAGAACTTGCCTGAGAAAGAAAAAGAATGGTGCAATGTCCATAGGCAAGTTGTGCAGGGCAGTGGGATAGGTTGCCAGAGACCAAAAATGACGCCAGGAGATGGGATGTGAGATATGAGATTTATAGAGCAATATTTACAGGGAAGATCGTGGCAACGGGCTGCCCAGGTGTACCTCTGGTTCACAGGTGCCTCTTGTGCTTCACCAGAAAACAGTAGCTCCATCTGTCAAGTCACGTTGTCCAGGGCCAGCCAGCTCACTGAGCCCTTTCCTCTCTGTGGTGCTCTGTTCTGCACTAGTTACTACAGGGAATGGATTTTTATACGATAGGTTACAGAAGCTGCATCAACTTAGCTTGCTTTGTACCACCATATACCAATACCCCAAGGACCTGCATGCAAGAAAGCAGTTTTCTAGACATAACACTAACTTGTCCTAATTCCTAGAATATATGAGAAAAAGCCAGTATCTTTAAAATAACATGTATCTGGCCATTCCTGCCCAGGCCAGGCCAGGGTCCCTCTCATTGTTCCCTTAACTTGGCTATGTTTTGGGGAACGAAGAACACTTCAGGGACACAGTATTTTACTGTGCTCCATTTCTCCAAGTATGACATAAATGGGATGTGTTCAGTTCTATAGCCCAGATGTCCAGGTAAGAGACATCTTAATGGGTGGGATTCCTGATCTGTTTTTGTTTGTTTGTTTGTTTCATTTTTTGGTGAGATGGTAGAGCTTCAGGAGAATAAAGACTAAGACCCGAGCCCCTAGGGAGAAGGTGTCTCTGAATAACATTTTTTTTTTCTTTTCTCCTGCAGTCTTGCTCTGCAGTGATGATTAGTTAGATCAGAGGATATGCCTGCTGTTCTGACTTGCGTCTCATATAGAGAAGCATTTGCTTCTACCCTGAAAATGAAGGAAGAGCTCAGATCTGCCTTGGCAACCAAAGAAGAAAGGCTTGAGGATTGGTTCACTGTGACCTAGCAGAGGCACTGGGGAGCTAGCCTATCAGTATTTTAAAGGAACCTAGTTGACATGAAACCAAAAGGAAATTAATAGTTCAAAAAAGGGAGGAGACTCAAATTTCAAGCAGGAAGTCATCCATTCTTGATGCGTTTTACAAAGTGCAAAATCCACTTTCAAGATTAGTGCAACTTTCAATGTGTTTTAAAATGAACTGAGTCAGGTGCTTTGAAAGTAACAGCGATTTGAATGAGATTTTTTCTCCCTTGTTTTGTCTGCATTTTCCTGTGGAGTTAATCTAAGTGCAACCTTTCTGCTAAAGACAAAATATTTTTGTCTTCCATGGGCTTTTGGGATCAATGAAGTCAGCAAGGAAAATAGCTCTGATTTAAGGGCACTTCTTTACTCTCACCTGGGCACCAATCGCCTGCAGAAAAAGACAAATATTAATTGGCATGCTGCGATGTAATCGCTTGTTTCTAGACTAAGAAAAAGACAATTTTATTTAATTACGGTAATACATTTTGCTTTTGAAAAGTTATGAATTGGCTTACTAATTTTCTAGTAAGAGCAACTTACTTGGTGGTAAATTAATTCTGCAAAGTATCATCAGGTATAGGAACAGTGTGGTTCATAAAAAAAGTAAACATGAAGTTTATCTTTCATTTTTGGAACTAGACAACTTTTATAAGTTTATACATGTTGATGCTCATATCCTTATTTTCTTTTACAGGATTACGCTCATATAGGCTGAATATTTATCTTTCATAAATGTATAAATCTCTCTCTACCCTCCACACATATGAATATGTATGTGCTATAGTCTATTTGATTTTCTGCTGCAGAAAATATACATTATGTCTTTTATTACAGAAAAAGTAAGGCTTATCATTCAGGAAAGCAGGAAACCTCTAAACCAATTGCCTGGGGAGAAAGCTATATTTTAACTAAGGAGATGTCTAATTGGCACCATAAGATTATTTCTTAGATTATTTCTGTGTTCAGTCTATTCTTGCTCATTGCAAATATGCACCTCACTGTATTTCTGTCTGAAAGAAGGTGACATAGGTGCCAATTTCCTCTTCTGGAAGGCTGGTGGGGGAATGGATGGTTTCTTGACCATATCCCACCATCACTTAAATAACTGGTGACTGAGTTGAAAAATAAGCTCAGACATGCATGCACATGTGTGTGCAAAACACACACACACACACACAAACACACACACATTTTTTTTCCTGTTACTGGGGCTTGAAGCCAGGGGCATTCTACCTCTGAGCTCTACCCCTAGCCCCCCACTTAAAAAAATTTTTGAAACAGGGTCTTGCTATGTTGATAAGGAGCTCCCTAAGTTGCTGAGGCTGCCTTCAAACCTGTGATCTTCCTGTCTCAGGCTCCCAAGTACTGGGATTACAGGCATGCACCATTGTGCCCAGCTAAGCTCACATACATTTGAATTCCAAGGTTGAACTAAACTATTGGGTTGAAGATGTAAGAAATTAAAGGCAGAAAATAGAAAGATTCACCATTTTGAAATTTGGTTAAGTATGTAAAAATGCTACTCACCTACTAAAAATATACATCACCATCTCACTTTCACCAGTGTCTCAACTAAATTCTTCACATCATTTTCTGAAGGCTGTTGAGTTTCCATAAGCCCATACTTAAGAAGGAACTTTTTGAGCCCTTATTTCCTTTTCTGCTAAATTCTGTACATTTTCTTGAAGGAAAGGAAAGCAAAGTTTTATGTGTTCTTAAGAAGTGACTTTGTACTGTGAAGCTGAAGTTGTCTTAGCCTCTGAGGAACTAATCCTCTCTGATGCTACATGACTAATAAGGGTATCTAGAAGAAAAGCATTAAATCATGCTCAAAATAAATAAAAAGAAAAATGAAAAAGGCCCACATGCTTCCTCTTGGAAGTAAATATATACAGACTTCAATCTCAAAGGAGTCTATGAGCTGGGCATGGTGGTGCATGCTTGTAATCCCAGTACTTGGGAGACTGAGACAGGAGGATCGCAGGTTCCAGGTTAGTGAGACTCTCATTAACCTAGTGAGACCCTGTTTCAAAATAAAGATAAAATAGGGCTGGGAGTGTAGCTTGGAGGCAGAATGCCCATGGGTTCAACCCCCCCCCCACACACACACACACCACAAAAGCATTCTATGAAACATAATTGTACATTTTTTTTTGCAGTACTGGGGATCGAACCCAGGGGCATTCTACCTCCAAGCTACACCCCCAGCCCTATTTTTATTCTTTATTTTGAAACAGGGTCTCAGTAGCTGAGGCTGGCTGCGAACCTGGATCCTCCAGTCTCAGCCTCCCAAGTACTGGGATTACAAGCGTGTGCCACCACGCCTGGTTAATTGTACATTATTGTACATTTTTAAAAAGTGATTTCATAATATGTGAATTATATCTTAACTTTAAAAATAGGAAGTAAGCCTGGTGTGGTGGCACACGCTTATAATGTCAGTACTTGGGAGGCTGAGACAGGAAGATCACAGGCATGAGGCCAGCCTCAGCAACTTAGCAAGATTTTTTGTTTCAAAATGAAAACTACAGTATGGCTAGGGATGTAGCTCAGAGGTAGAATGCCCCTGGGTTCAAAAAAAGTAGAAGAAAAATATGAGTCAGTCGCTTCCTTCCTTCCTTCCTTCCTTCCTTCCTTCCTTCCTTCCTTCCTTCCCCTCCTCCTCCCCCTTTTCTTTCTTTCTTTCTTTCTTTCTTTCTTTCTTTCTTTCTTTCTTTCTTTTTTCTTTCTTCCTTCCTTCCTTCCTTCCTTCCTTCCTTCCTTCCTTCCTTCCTTCCTTCTTTTTCTTTCTTTCTTTCTTTCTTTCTTTCTTTCTTTCTTTCTTGTTTCTTTCTTTCTTTCTTTCTTTCTTTCTTTCTTTCTTTTTCTCTTTCTTTCTTTCTTACAGATATAATGTCATGGGATGAATTGTCTCTCTAAAATTCATGTCGAAGTCTTAACCCTCAGTTGACCTTCACTACCTCAGAATGTGACTGTGCTTAGAGACAGGGCTTTTAAAAAGGCTCAGTACTCTACCCCTCTTATCCCTGGGGGATATATTCCAAGACCCTCAGTGGATGTCTGGAACTACAGCATTACTGAACCATATATATATATATATATATATATTTTTCCTGTGCATACATACTTATGACAAAGTTTAATTTTTAAATCTGGCATAGTAAGAGATTAACACAATAATAAAATAGGACAATTATAACAATATACTAAAATGGAAGCTATGTGAATGTGGCCTCTTACTCTTAAAATACTGTATTCTGTACTTACACTTCTTTCTAATGGGATCACGTGAGACACTAGAATGCCTATGTGATGTAGGCATTGTGATGTATGTTAGGATGTTACATAAGGTTTACTTGAACACAAGTACTGTGATATCACAACAATTGACCTCATCACCAAGATGGCTACTAAGTGACTAACAGGCGGGTAGCATATACTGCATGGATATTTTAGGCAAAAGGATGAGTCACATAATAGGTGGGATAGAGCAGGATGGGTTGAAATTTTTATCATGCTACTCAGAATAGTGCACAACTTAAAGCTTATGAATTGTTTATTTCTGGCATTTCCTATTCAATATTTTTGGACCACTGTTCACTATGAGTAACCAGAACTATGTAAAACAGAATTACAAACAGAGGGGATTAATATATTAAGATAAAATGAAGTCATATGAGTGGGCTATAATCCACTATGACTGGTGTCCTCATAAGAGGAGACTGGAAGACAGACACAGAGCGATGATGATGTGAAGACAGTAGAAGATGGACACCTACTATCTGAGAAGAGAGACCTTCAAAGAAATTAACTTTGTTGCCACTTTTGTCTTAGATTTCTAGCCTCCAGAACTGTGAGGAGATACATTTCTATTGTTTAAGACATTCAATAAGTGGTACTTTGCTATGGCAGCCCTAGAAATCTAATAAAACTGCTATCTTTTTTTTTTTTTTTTGGTACCGGGGATTGAACGCAGGGGCGTTCTACCTCCGCGCTACACCCCCGCCCTTTTTTTTTTATGCTTTATTTTTGAAACCGGGTCTCACGAAGTTGTGGAGGGTCTCACTAGG
>PVJS01017953.1:6282-27821 GCA_004027185.1 Glis glis | reverse complement strand
ATTGCAGGTTCGCGGCCAGCCTCAGCTACTTAGTGAGGCCCTCTGCAACTTAGTGAGACCTTGTTTCAAAAATAAAAATAAAATATGGCTGGGGGTATAGCTCAGAGATAGAACACTCCTAGGTTCAGTTCCCCGGTACCACCAAATAAATAAATAAATAAAATTTTTAAACAAGGCTGGGGTTGCAGCTCGGAAGAATGTCACTGGGTTCAATCCCCAGTACCAAAAATAATAATAATAATAATAATAATAATAATAATAATAATTTTAAAAAGAACACCGCCATATTAGAACCTTCTCCAGCCCCGTGGATGCGGCATTCCCTCCTTCAGCCTCTGCCCTTCACTCTGCTGTATTTTCCTGCAAGGCACTTTGTGTAGAATGATTTGCTCATTTCTTTATTATTTGTCTCTCTGTGAGCTGGAAAGTTTCAGAAAGCCAGAACTTCGCGCCGGGCGTGGTGGCGCACACTTGTAATCCCAGTACTTTGGGAGGCAGAGACCAGAGGATCCGGGTTCGCGGCCAGCCTCAGCTCTCGCTCTCTCTGCCTCTCTCTCTCTCTCTCCTTAGTGAGGCCCTCCGCAACCTCGTGAGACCCGGTTTCAAAATAAAGCATAAAAAATAGGGCCGGGGGTGTAGCGCGGAGGTAGAACGCCCCTGCGTTCAATCCCCGGTACCGCAAAAAAAAAAAAAAAAAAAAAAAAAGAAAGCCAGAACTTCATCCCTCTTGTTCATCACTGTTGAGCACAGCCGGGCACACAGTAGGTGCTCAATAAAGATTAGTTGCACGAGGGAAAGAAGAAGTTGGATGAGTTAACTCTCATTCTTACTAGCAGCCTATTTCTCCACAGAACAGTGTCTTCCCTGCTCTTCACCGTCCTCTTGATTTCACACATTGTGGAAATCTGGGAATAAATGTCCAACAGTCTAGATGGAGCTGGGTCCCGAGGTAGGACAGGGGCCGCCGCACCCCTCCCCTGGCAGCTCGGCAGGGCCCTGCCCACCGCCAGCCCGCACCCTCTAGGCGCCACAGGGAGGCGGCGCAAAGAAAGCGCTGTTGTCAGCAGCAGCGGCTCGGGCTCCTCAAGGTTAGGCTGGCCTTATCAGTGCCCAGCGAGAGCTCAGTCACGGAATGATGTTTTCCAAATGTTTGCTCAGAATTAGCAGGGTCGGGGACCTAATGTAACTTCTATTGATTATTAACTGACTGGGGCAGAGGTGGAGAGGAGATGAGCCTGTCTTCCTAGAGAACCCCGGGGTGGAGCCCGTGGGCCGAGCTGGGCTTCTGTGGAAGGCCCCAGCCCATCACCAGCCACCCCTCCTGCCACCCCTAGTCTTGCTTTCTACTCTGGATTTCCAATGGCAGGAGCCAGATATTTGTCCAGGTAAGTATCTCTTTTCCCCCCACCCGCCTCTGGTCACAGCATGGAATTCTCTGCCTGCCGTTGGGCTCACTGGCCCCCAGAACTCCCCCTGCCCCTGAGTCATTTCCCCCTCCAGGGAACCCACTTCCAGCCACTGTGGAATTATTTTTTGAATACACCTACAAGCCTGCGAGATTCCCTCCCTTGCCTGTGGCCCAGAGCAAGTTTCAGGAATTGGGACCAGAAGCTGCCTCCCAAACAGGTCACTCCAAGTTTCAATCCAGGGAGCTTGGTGTCTGTTCAACCCTGGAGGGGCCTGAGTTCTAGGTTCAACTTCACCCTGGTCCATCTCATCACCTCTCAGGCCTCAGTTTCCCCACCTGTGAAGTGGGGAGGGGATAGACTTGATGACATCTTTTAGACCCAGCTGGTCTATAATTTCCGAATTCCCAGATCATACTTTCTGGTCATCAAGGGCAACTTTTGGTTTTCAGTTCCCAAATCTCCTAAGAAATGAAAACTTGTCCCAATTATCCTGGTCCGTGGAGCCTCCACTGACTCTCACGTGCCTTTGAGAGCTCCCCACCAGGCTGCGGAAGGGTATTGGGGGCTGGAAGACTCGGATGAAGCTAGCAATGCCCTAACTTCCCGGGGCTTGACCACAGTGGCCCCGGAACACTTTGCTTCCCTGACCCATTCTGAAAGCAACTAAGCATGGGTCGTGATCTTCCTGTTAACCTAGGCTTGCAAATAAGCACCAGCGTTTACTAGCCCGCACTTGCCACGGACGAAATCTCCCACTTTCCTGGAAGATGTCCATTTTTCCTGGCCCAGGGGCTGGCTTTGTGGATCATTATCCATTATACCTTCACTTTATAGAGGGGAAAACAGGATCCCAGAAAGGGTAGAAACTCCCTTCAAGTTACACACGTGAATATGAATCTCTGATTGTGTAGCAGAGACACGTAGAAAGGCTGAGCACATGCCGGAGCAGGCCACAGACAGCTGAGGTAGGCAGCCATCAGCTCAGGTGGGCTGCTGAGTCCTTTCCCACCCGCTGGTATTTTCACATGAGAGACTCATTCTCTCAACCACAATACCTTCTGAAAACCACCTCTGGACAAGTCTAGTGCCTCAAATATTAGGCAACTGGGATAATGGAATCACTGACTGTTAAGACCATAGAGTGTTAAAGCCTGTAGTTCTCGGTCTTGTCTCCAGTGTTCATACAGGCACCACATTCTCACTCATAGTATTTCCCACTCCACAGAGTGGTCCTCAACTTGGAGGTGAGGGTTGGGGAGAGAGAACCACATCCCCGAGGAAAACTGGGCAGGGCAGGGGAGGGAGGGGGCGTGGGTGGTTTGAAAAAGCTGCTCCTCCGCGGAGAACCACCGGGAAATGTCAGAATCATGGTGAGGAGAGCGGTAACATCAGCCCCAGATTTTCCAACAGAACTTGCGAGCTCAACTAAGGTCCTAGAGGGATGAGATGCAGAAGACGTTTCTAAGGGAAGGGGCAGAGAAAACAGGGACTCGTGGGCAGAGACGGGACAAGGTGGGAGTCATCTCCTGGGGGCGGGCTGGGTCCCAGCTTCCTGCTTCTGGGTGGGATGGGGAGGTGTGTGTGTGTGTGTGTGTGTGTGTGTGTGTGTGCGCGCGCATGCAGGATTAGACTGAGGGTTTGGTCTACATGGCACAATTGTGGGATCTAGGCATCCCAGATCTAGGGCTCGTCCCAGAGCAGCAACAGGTGAATCAAGAGACGGAAACAAAGAGATTTTAAAGTGAACTTAAGTTGCTTTGAAAAGTAGTTAAAAGATTTTCGTTTTCTGAGCTTTGAATGAAAACCATTTTTAAATGTCCTTAGGGCCTGGAGGGGGTTGTCCAAATGGCAGGAAGCGTGGGTTCAAAACCCAGATCTTCCATTGACCAGATGTGGGGCTTCAGGCAAGTGCTCCACCAGCGTGGGATTCAGTTCCTTAGTCCATGGATGGGGGGGAGAGTAACAGCTCCAGCCACAGAGTCATCAGGAGAATGGCCCGAGCTATGGAGCGTGGGGAAGCCCAGCCCGGTGTCTGCCCCTGACGGATGTTGAGCTCGTATCTTCCCGTCCTCCCCATCCAGGAGTCTGGTACCCTGTTCTCATTCTCTAAAATAAGAAACCTTTGGAGATCACCTGATACCCAAGAATGAGGACTAAAGGAATTGGGGTGCTTGTCCTTGGGACAGGAAGTCCCAGGGAAGCTCACAGTTGTGAAGTCAGGTGTGGGGGGTGCTGGGGTGTTTATAATGTCGCGCTCGGTACTTTTCTTATTGTGTGAAACATTCGATTAAGGAAAGGCACCACCTTGGCTGCCTGGTGGCAGTGTGGGCAGAGGCGGCGGTTGTTGGGAACCCGGACGGCTGAGTGGGAGCTTATCTCTGAATCTTTCTCAAGACCAAGCCCAGCCACTCCCTGCTCTCAGCCATTAGCCAGTCGCCCTGGGGCCTGTCACCAGAGCCATAAAGTGTGGTTGTAAATGAGGTTCAGGGGAGCCGGGGTGTAGGTGGGGCAGTGGGGTACCGGGGAGGGCCCGGGCTCACCTTCCTTCTTCATGCCAGCCCGGAAGCACTTCTTGAGCCTGCAGTAGCGGCACTGGTTCCTCTTGTCTTTGTCCACCACGCACTGCCGGCTAAATCTGGAGAAAGCTTGGCATGGTTGGATGGAGGAAACACAACTTCCCCCGCCAAGGACAGAATGAGGACCCTAGCCATTGGGTTGAGCCCCGGTCTCCTTGCTGTATCTCTGCATCCCAGGAATTATCATGCTAATGGATCAGGAGCTAGAGGGGTTCTGTGGACTCTCTGAAAGTCCAACCTATCCTGCTAAACATGGGGAAACTGAGGCTCGGGGGGTACCATGTGGCCCTGGATCACACAGGTGGTTAGCAATACAGCTGACTTGGGAACCTCAGTCTCTTGAGTAGCAGAGGACCGCTATGTCTGCCACATCCTTGAGAGAGCCCAGAGCCCATGGCAGGCTCCTGGTTAGGGCTCAGTACTCGGTCTACAGAAGCATCTCTGCGTGGGGGGACATGAGGTAGAGGCAGGCACACACAGTGGTTATGGGTGGGGCACTGAGGGCAACCCTGGCTCTGCCACTGACTCAAGCTGGCTGATCTTGGGCAAATTTCTAGCCCTCCAAGCCACAGCTTCCCCATCTATAAAATGGGGAGACTAATAGTCATCGCCTCAGAGTAGTGTTGACAGGTAATGATGAGATGACAGATGGAGGGGGCTTGGCACGGAATCTGCAATGGCCTCTCACAGTGGATAATGGTTATGATTTTAGTATTGTTATCCAAAATGGGAGATGTTTTCTTCCTCCAGTCTCAGCCTCCCAAGTACTGGGATTACAAGTGTGTACCACCATGCCTGGCCAGGAGATGCTTTCAAAAGAGGGCTCTCCAAGGCCTTGGAAGCCCTTGGGTAGGTGCAAAGGCCTACAGCTAATCCCCTATTTGTCCTGGAAACAGTGCCAGGTTAGAGGACAGTCCATCCTCTTTTTAAAAATTTTTTTTATTTTGGTATGGTACTGGGGGACTGAACCCAAGGGGTGTTCTACCCTTGTGCTATACCCCAGCCCTTTTTATTTTGATTTATTTTGTGTGTGTGGTATTAGGGATTGAACCCAGGGGCATTGTGCCTCTGAGCTACACCCCCAGCCCTATTTAATTATTGTTTTTTAATTTTTATTTTATTTATTTACTTATTTATTGTGGTACTAGGGATTGACCCCAGGGGCATTCTACCTCCAAGCTACACCCCCAGCCCTATTTTTTATTCTTTATTTTGAAACAGGGTCTCACTAAGTTGTGGAGGGCCTCACTAAGTAGCTGAGGCTGGCCATGAGCCCGCGATCCTCCTGTCTCAGCTTCCCAAGTACTGGGATGACAAGTGTGCGCCACCATGCCCAGTTTATTTTTTATTTTTATTTATTTATTTATTTATTTATTTGTTTGTTTGTTTGTTTATTTTGCGGAACTGGGTTAGGGGCATTCTACCTCTGAGCTACACCCCCAGCCCTATTTTTTTTTTAATTATTATTTTGAAAAAGGGTCTCACTAAGTTGCAGAGGGCCTCATTAAGTAGCTGAGGCTGGCCATGAACCTGCGATCCTCCTGTCTCAGCCTCCTAAGTACTGGGATTACAAGCGTGTACCACCACACCTGGCTTTTAATTTTTATTTTGAAACTGGGTCTCACTAGGTTGATGAGAGTCTCACTACTTGCTGAGGCTGTCCTCAAACCTATGAGCCTCCGGTCTCAGCCTCCCAAGTACTGGGATTACAGGCGTGCACCACCACGCCCGGCCAGTCCATCCTCTTTATGGTCAGTAAGTGGGGTCTTTATAGAGATGTTTCCACCTGGATCCAGAAGAGCCCCAAAGGCCTTGAAGGGCCAGTGCCTCTGGAATCCAACTGAAGACAACGGCCCCTGGGGACCATGAGCCCCGCGGGAGAAATGGTGGCCCAGCGGGAGAAATGGTGGCCCCGCGGGAGAAATGGCGGCCCAGCGGCTCCTCACCTGCAGGAGTACATGTGGTTCTTCCTGACACTCCTCCGGAAGAAGCCTTTGCAGCCGTCACAGCTTGAGGCGCCGTAGTGTTTGCCCGTGGCCCGGTCCCCGCAGATGGCGCACAGGGCACTGACACCCAGGCTGTTGGGGGCATTGAGGTTGGTGCCTTCCGACGGGGACGTGTCTGTGCGAGAAGAGAAGGCATGAGGACCCCGGAGGAGCCTGCGGGACCTTCCCAGGGCTTAGGCCTATTCCAGGCCCAGAGGCCATTTCTGCCCCCTCACCTCTTCCCTCAGTGACCTCAGGCACGTCACGTGGCTTTTTTTTTTTTTAGAACTAGGGATTGAACCCAAAGGCATTCTACCTCCAAGCTATACCCCAGCCCGATTTTTTGTTTTATTTATTTATTTATTTATTTATTATTTATTTATTTATTGTGTGTGTGTGTGTGTGTGTGTGTGTGTGTGTGTGTGTGTTGCTGGGGATCAAACCCAGGGTTTTGCATATGCTAGGCAAGCGCTCTGCCACTGAGCTACATCGTCAGCCTGATTTCTTATTTCTTATTTGGAAACAGGGTCTCACTAGGTTGCTGAGAGCCAAGTTGCCGAGGCTGGTTTTGAACCTGCGATCCTCCTGTCTCAGCCTCCCAAGTACTGGAATTACAAGCGTGCGCCACCACGCCCGGCTCTTCATGTGACCTTTTGAAACCTCAATTTCTTCCGGGCATGGTGGCGCATGCCTGCAATCTCAGTACTTGGGATGCCAGAAGGATCACAGGTTCAAAACCAGTCTCAGCAACACAAGGCCCTCCACAACTTAGTGAGACCCTATTTCAAAATAAACAATAAAATAGGACTGGGAGTGTAGCTCAGAGCTAGAACACCCTTGGGTTCAATCCCCAGTACCACACACATACACACACAAAAACTCAATTTCTCACCTATAAATTGGCTATTGAGTTCAGAGAGCCATCTGTGAGGGCCTGCTCATCCCTTCAGAAGGAAGCTGCTGGCCCAGCTTTCTCAGGAAGTAAAGAAAATCTGGCCAGGCATGGTGACACAGGCCTATGATCCCAGTACTTGGGAGACTGAGACAGGAGGGTCACCAGTTTGAGGACAGCCTCAGCAACTTAGCGAGACCCTCAGCAACCTAGTGAGACCCTGTTTCAAATAAAAAAATAAAATACAGCTGGGGGTGTAGCTTAGAGGTAGAATGCCCCTGGGTTCAATTCCCACTACCATAAGAGGAAGGAAGGAAGGAAGGAAGGAAGGAAGGAAGGTAGAGGGAGAAAGAAAGAAAGAAAAAGAGAGAGAGAGACCTAGCCACTCCTGAGGGGATCATGGGAAAGAAAAATACTCCCCAAGCTTCTCCCCAGAACCAGGCCCTGTCCCTCTTCCTCACCAAGTGACCAGGGTTGGGTGGATCTCAGCTTGGTGCCCAGGCACCCCACAGATTCTCCCAGAGAGCAGGGGCGCCGTGCACCAGAAACCCTCATGCCCTTGCCTCCTGGGAAGGTCGTGCCAAGGGTCTGGGCCCCTCTCAGGTACTTCCATCCCAGAGGCAAGAGCCACCTCACTTGCGTGAATGCATGGACGGGCGATTTGAGGCCACTTCTGGAGACCCTGGCTTGGGTGCTGGGGGTGGGGGACATGTTGTTGCTTATACTAACTCGCCCATGACCTTGGGCACGATCCTTTTCCCTGCTTCAATTTCCCCTGGCCTCGGTTTCCTCAACTACAAAAGGGAGCCATTCAACTGGTGTGGCTATTTTTGGACTTGTGAAAAATCTCAGCAAGCCAGGCATGGTGGTGCACACCTGTCATCCCAGTACTTGGGAGGCCGAGACAGGAGAGTTGCAGGTTGAAGGCCAGCTTCAGCAATTTAGTGAGACCCTCAGTAACTTGGTGAGACCCTGTCTCAAAATAAAAAATAAAATAGGGCTGCAAATGTAGCTCAGAGGTAGAATGCCCCTGGGTTCAATCCCCAATACCCCCCCCCAAATCTCAGCGGTTGAGCCCTCCTCCCCTTTTTTGTGGTACTGGGGATTGAATCTGGGCATGCTCTGCCTCTGAGCTACACCCCCAGTTTTTTATTTTTTATTTTGAATTTTTATTTTTTATTTTATTACTGTGTACTGGCCTTGAACTTGAGATCCTTCTGTCTCAGCTTCCCAAGTACTGGGATTACAGGTTTGAGCTGCCAAACCCAGCTGAGCCTCCTATTTTTGTAAGCAAATCTCCCATCAAGAATAGAGCCTTGGATCCTGCCGTGGTGGTGCACGCCTGACATCCCAGTACTTGGGAGGCCAAGACAGGAGGATGTCAGGTTCAGGGCCAACTTCAGCAACTTAGTGAGGCCCTCTGCAATTTAGTGAGACCCTTTTTAAAAATAAAAATAAAATTTGGCTGGGGGTATAGCTCAAAGGCAGAATGCCCCTGGGTTTAATTCCCAGTACCACAAAACAATAAATAAATAAGAATAGCACCTTGGGAGACAGATGATAAATTCTATGACAGTCCTCCCGACAAGTACATGTGTGCATACGGACACAGAGCTCCCACACAGTGCTTCCATAACAACTCTGGATCCAATCTTGGGTCTCTAAGGGGACCTTGAGTTGAGCCCTTCGGTCTAGGATCAAATCCCCGCTTGCCACTTGGACCTGTGCCTGTTGGTTAATTTCTCCATGCCTTTGTCTCCCCACTTGTAAAGGGGGCGACGCGATAAAATCCCCTAGGGCTGTTTTGAGGGTTCAGGATATCAATACAGGCGAAGTGGTTGGCACACAGTCAGCTCTCTATCAGCGTGTGTGAGATAAACAGTCTGAGCGAGGGGAACTCTTGCGACAGATGACTTGCAGCCACGGCGGGCGCACAAGCCAACCCCGCCGCGTCTCATCGCTGCCGGCCCTGGCTGAACATCTAGGGCTCCGAGTGTGTCCAGAGTGCGGCCCCTCCACCTGGTGAATTATTCCTGGAGACGGGGATAATTGTTAAGCTGCCTGGGTGCCCTTTCTCCCTCAGCATCTCCTCCCCCAGCCCCCGGGGAGAGCTGACCCCACAACTCCCTGTCATTCAGGCACAGACTGGGGAAGGGGCCCCCCTCCCGGGCAGAATGGGCTGGGCACCTTGAGGTAGATCGTCTCCCGGCTAAAGTCAGCCGACCACCCCCCCTTCTCCAGGTGAGACACAGAGGCTCAGAGGGGACAAGTGACTTGCCCAGTAACATCACACTGCTGCTAAGTGGAGGGACTGGGTTATGGTGTGGGTGTGCTGGACTGGGGTGTAGCTCAGTGGCAGAGTGCCTCTGGGTTCAATCCCCAGTACTGCAAAAAGAGGGAAGAGGGGAAGGAAGGAAGAAAGGAAGGCCGGGCATGGTGGCACGGGCCTGTAATCCCAGTACTTGGGAGGCTGAGACAGGAGGATTACAGGTTTGAGGCCAACCTCAGCAACTTAGCAAGACTGTCAGCAACCTAGCAAGACCTTGTTTCAAAATAAGAAAAGGCTGAGGGTTGCTGGTAAGGTGGTGCATGCCTGTAATCCCAGTACTTGAGAGGCTGAGATAGGAGGATTGCGGGTTCGAGAACAGCCTCAGCAAGTAGTGAGAATGTCATCAACGTAGCGAGACCCTGTTTCCAAATAAATAAAATCAGGCTGGGAGTGTAGCTCAAAGGTAGAATACCTCTGGGTTCAATCCCCAGTAACACAAAAAATAATAATAAAATAAAATAAAAATAAAATAGGACTGGGGTTGGAGGTAGAATGCCCCTGGGTTCAATCCCTAGCACCACACACACACAAACAAGAAGGAACAAGGAAGGAAGCGAGGACATCCCTCCCTGCATACATGCCCTGCTGCTTCTAGATTGAGGGCAGGGTTGGGGAGCTATCCTTAGAGCCTTTGAGCCACCAGCTCGGAATGTATGTACCCCAAATATTTTGGAGGACAACTTCACCTAACCCCAACTCCCAGACCACTGCAAAGTCCAGCGGAACACAGATGCTCAGAGTCCTGGAGACACCACGTCCAGGCCGGGGCCGGTCAGCAGGGCTAAGCACTGGGAACCGTACCCTACTCATCCTCCGTGAGCCGGGGAGGCAGGGCTACTGCTTATCCCTATTTTATTTTATTTTATTTTATTTTATTTTATTTTTTTGCGGTACCGGGGATTGAACCCAGGGGCGTTCTACCTCCGAGCTATACCCCCGGCCCTATTTTTTATACTTTATTTTGAAACCGGGTCTCATGAAGTTGCGGAGGGCCTCACAAAGTAGCTGAGGCTGGCTGCGAACCTGGATCCTCCAGTCTCAGCCTCCCAAGTACTGGGATGACAAGCATGCACCACCATGCCCGGCTTATCCCCATTTTATAGATAAGGAATCTGAGGCTCAGCAAGGACAATGGCGCAGGAAGGCCCGAGCTAGATGTGAACACCCGGTCAAGGGACCTGGCCTCTGTTAGAGCTGTGTGGTGGCCACAAGTGTGACAACACATGCTGTCTCCATGGGGGCACAGGACACCCCACCTAGTGCCGCAAAAACCCACTTGCCATTTCTAGACTGTTATCCCTTGAGCCCCTCACATGATCCCCATCCTCCTAAAAGCCCTGGGGGGATGAGAGGCCTGGGGTGAAGAAGCCCATTTTGTAGACGATTTGGAGACCAAGAGAAGAGGAGGGGACGGGCCCAAGGTCACACGGTGGTGATGGTGAGACTGACCACAGGCAGCACCCGGCTACTGCCTCTCTCTCTCGAGCTGCCCTGACCACAGGCTCTCCAGACCTTGGCCAGAGCCACGGAAGGAAGGCCATTGGCCGAATGACCTTCGCCAGCTGCCACCTCTCCTCTGAGGCTGGCCCGGAACCCGTCAGGGTCCTTCCCCTCCAGGAGCCTCCTCCTTCCAGGGCTCCCCACTTCTCCCAACTCCTCATGGAGGAGAGCCAGCCGTTCTGTACAGACTGCTCTCAGTGATGTGGGAGCGGGTGTATAAACCCGGGAGAGACACACACACGGGCAAGAAGATCTGCTCAGAGACCACTGACACGTTGCCAATGTGAATCTCATTTGGCGACTGGCGACATCAAAACCCGGCACGATGGGTCAGCATGATCGAGCACGTCAGAGAGTGCCCCCTCCCCCAGCTCAGGGGAGGTGCACACGGGCTCAGCAGGTGCAGGCACAAGCACGCAGCAGAATGCCATGGGCCACACGGGCAGAAAGCACAGGACACACAAACACGTCCACAGCCACAAACATGTTCAGTCAATACAGCACGGAAATACCCACACAGACACGCACGCACACACATACACACACATCGCTTACATTACATAAAAAGACAAACAGAGGCAGCCCTAGCAACACAAACACTGATCCATTAGATGCACACATACAAATAGAAATAGAAAACACAAACACACAGACGAAGGAACACAAATATTCAAATGCATTCCTGAAGGTACACATTTGCTGACACAATATACAGCCCCACCCATGCGCTTACATGGAAACTGAGAATCACACGGAAGAACACACACACACACACACACACACACACACACACACACACAGAGCTGGGCTGGTCTCGGAGTTAGCACATCTCCCCTGGGAACTCTATTCTCCCCCCAAACTCCGATCCCCCGGGAAAGTCCCAAAGACACTTTGAAATGCAGCGAGGCCTCTGACCATGGTGTCTAGGGACAGGGCAGGGACAGGATGCACCCTTTCCTCTCTCTGACTTAGTGCAAGGGCTTCGAGGGGGACCCCGCTGGGCTGAATTACTGGAGCCGGATGCCCAAAGGAAGCTTGTCATCATCATGTCTCTGTCGCCAGTGACATGTCGAGCAGGACAGGGTGCAGTCACAGGGGCTGTGGAAGGGCCTGGGGTGGGGGGATCCTGGGATCTGTTTTTGCTGGACATTTGTCCTTGCGAGCCTCCCCTCGCCTGGAATGCCTCTGGTCGCTGGACCCGGGCTTCACCTGGCGACACCTGTTCCAGCCCACAGGACCAATGTACCGTTTTCTATCATCCTCCTCCCCTTCCCAAGCCCAGGGCCAAAGATCTGCTCCGGTACCTGGGCGCACCTGCCCCCACCTACCGGTGCCCATCGTCAACACCTGCACATTCTCAAACTCCAGGGTGGTGTAGGCCGGGTCCAGTGCGGCGCTGTAGTCGGCCATGTCCATGTCAACGAGGGTTTTGGAAAGGCGCATTCTCTCCTGCCACACGCCTTGGCCACCCACCCTGCCCAGGATGCCCACCCCGAAGCCGCTGGGCTGAGCCCCAGCCCCCGCCCTCCCCCCTGCCTCCTCCCAGCTCCCTTCTCTGCCAGCCTTCCTTTCAAACTGTCCTCTGGGAGGCCCAGCCTAGAGTCTGGGCCTAGCCTCCGCGAAGGGGCGGAGGCTGCTGGGGAGGGCTGGGGGTTAATGGTTAATCGGCCCCCGCTGCTGCAGGGTCTGGGCGGGGCTGTGGGGATTTGGCTGTTTGTTGGTTTCTGACTGACACCTGGGGTGCTAATTACAACTGTTGGGCCCCCCAACAGCACCAATATTCAGTTATCAATCCTCCCAGGCGGGCGCTGCGACTGTTACCATTCCTTTGGCCCCTGACTCAGCCACTCCCGAGCCAGTCACCCCAAGCAGGACATTCTGAGATGCTCGGACACCCACAGTCCACCTCCACGGCTCCCTAATTCAGTCACCTCCCATATCGTGGACTCCAACCCTCAGTGCTCGTGTAGAGAGAGATAAAGATCCCTGGGGCCCAGGAACTGGAGACATAATCCCAGGCCCAGCGTGGGTCCTGTGTGTCTTGCTCCCGGGGGCGGCCTTCCAGTTGCCCACCTGCCCTGGCAACAGAGGCACTGGGGGTCTGGGAAGGCAGGCCTCACCTCTGGGTCCCCTCCCCAGCTCCCTGGGACCCCTGGCCATCACTGGCCCCCACAGCCCCCAGCTGCTTCCCTCGGCCCCCACCCCCTTCCAGGGTAGGCCCAGACAAGGTCCGCAGCCCCACAGAGCTGGGTTTACATTCAGGCGCCTGCCACCTACTAATTGTCATTCTAGGTAAATGATTCTCCTCCCTGAGCCTCAGTTTCCTTCTCTGTAAAATGTACAATCAACCTCAAAGAGCGGTTTGAGTATTAAATGAGATGCTGGAAGAAAAACACCAAGCAGAGCCTGGCCCACGTCCCTCCCCCTTTCCTTCTCCCTCTTCCCATTGTGTATCCCCCTTTCTGTCTCCCTGTCTCTGTCTTTTCTTTTCTTTTTTTTCTTTTTTTTTGTGGTACTGGGGATGGAACCCAGGGGCATTCTACCTCTGAGCTACACCCCCAGCCCTATTTTTTATTCTTTATTTTGAAACAGGGTCTCACTAAGTTGCAGAGGCCTCACTAAGTAGCTGAGGCTGGCCGCGAACCCAGATCCTCCGGTCTCAGCCTCCCAAGTACTGGGATTACAAGCGTGCGCCACCATGCCTAGCTTTCCCTGTCTCTTTTTGCCCATGTCCTTTCAGGGCGGGCTTCACAGGTGTACCCCGCGCAGTCACATTCGGAAAGTCCCTGCGCTTGGTCAGGGCTGTGCTGTTGCTCCTGACATCTTTCCTGATGTTTGAACAAGGGGTCCTGCACTTTCATCTTTACTGGGCCCCAAGAATTCTGCAGCCCGCCCTGCCCTTCTTGGGCCTGTGGCTCCCCTGTTCCCCTCACGCCCTCCAGCCCTCTGTGCCTTCTCTGCAGATGCTTTTGAGGGCTCTGAATCTAGCTGGGGAGATCGAATGGCAACACAGAAAGTAGAGAGTGAGGGCAGAGACTTCTTTGGAAACTTGGGAGTCTGTCCTGCTCTGCTGGCTGGAAGGGCAGGTTGGAGGGATGTGGTCATAGCCCAGAGCAAGAGTAGGAGGACGAGTCGGGCATCGTGGCACATGCCTGTAATCCCAGTACTTGGGAGGCTGAGGCAGGAGGATCGCAGGTTCGAGGCCAGTCTCAGCATCTCAGTGAGACCCTGTTTTAACATAAAAAATAAAAAGGAGCCGGGCGTGGTGGTGCACGCTTATAATCCTAGTACTTGGGAGGCTGAGACCAGAGGATCCAGGTTCGCAGCCAGCCTCAGAGGCCCTGTGCAACTTAGTGAGACCCTGTTTCAAAATAAAGAATAAAAATAGGGCTGGGGGTGTAGCTCAGAGGTACAATGCCCCTGGGTTCAATCCCCGGTACCACAAAAAAATAAATAAATAAAAAGGGTGGGGGGTGTAGCTTGGAGGGTAGGGTACCCCTAGGTTCAATCCCTAGTACCACACACACACAAAAACAGAGTGAGCAAATAGAGAGAGGGGTGCATGTGTTTGAGGGAGAGAGAAGCATTCTCTCCACCCCGTTTAGCTATATCCCCCTCCCAATTTCATCTTACCCCTGGAGCTGAGATGATGGGGAGAGGCCAATTGCTCTGGAGGAGAAAAGAGGCTGGATTTGGTGCCGGAAGACCTGGGTTTAGAAGCAGTCACTGTCACTATTCACATGGCTTTGCTGAAATCACCTCTTTTCTCAGGGCCTCAATTTCCCCATCTGGAAAATGGGGAGACAATCCAGGCCCAGTTGTTTCTTGGTTAAGACAAGACTCTGAGGGAAAGAAGTAGAGAGAGCCACACACACACCTCAAGTTTCCATAAGGGCCTAAAGGAGCCTTCAAACCCTGGCGGGGCCTCCTGGGCTCCACCCCAGGAAGATCTGGCCCAGCTCCCGTGGCCTTGGGGGCTGTGCTGGATTGGGTGGAAAGGGAAGCTCCAACTAAAGGACAAACACAGGAGAGAAGGGTACCGCAGCTCTGGGCGGGGCCTTGCAGGTCCCCAGCACCTGTGTGGCACCTGCAACAGACCATGTCCAGCTAGCTAGCCCCTATGCAATCCAACCCCCTATGCAACTGACCTCACACACCCTGTGGTTTGTCAGCTGTAAGAGGCACACTTCCAAGCCGGGCGTGGTGGCGCACGCTTGTAATCCCAGTACTTGGGAGGCTGAGACTGGAGGATCCGGGTTTGCGGCCAGCCTCAGCTACTTAGTGAGGCCCTGTGCAACTTAGTGAGACCCGGTTTCAAAAGAAAGAATAAAAAATGGGGCCGGGGGTGTAGCTGGGAGGTGGAATGCCCCTGGGTTCAATCCCCAGTACCAAAGAAAAAAAAAAAGAGGCACACTTCCACATTTCTGAAAGCAGAATGTGACCATCGGCAAGTCAGAGTTTAATTAAGCAACAAAAATAACAACGCATCTTTCTGGGGTTTTTTTTATTTTATTCTTTATTTTGAAACAGGGTCTCACTAAATTGCGGAGGGCCTCACTAAGTAGCTGAAGCTGGCCACGAAACTGCGATCCTCCTGTCTCAGCCTCCCAAGTACTGGGATTACAAGCGTGCGCCACCACGCCCAGCTTAACAACACATCTTTCTATAGCTGACTGCTTAGGCTCAGTTAAGTAAGGTCTGTGAAGCCGGGCGTGGTGGTGCATGCCTGTAATTCCAGTACTTGGGAGGTTGAGACAGGAGGATCGCAGGTTTGAGGATAGCCTCAGCAACTTAGCAAGACCGTCAGCAACTTAGTGAGACCCTGTTTCAAAATAAAAAAATAAAATAGGGCTGGGGGGGTGTAGCTTAGAGGTAGAACGCCCTTGGGTTCAACCTCAGTACCAAATCAGTCAATCAATTGATCAACCAATCAATCAATCAATCAATCAGGTCTGTGATCCAGCAGGGCCAGCCACACCATGCCATGTTACAGACAAGAACTACCGAGGCCAATAGCCTGTGCATGGGGACCACGACTTATGCGACTTACCGGAGGCACAACACGCATGAGCCTAAGAGCACACCCAGATCCATGCCTGCCCCTCACAGCCCACCCGTCAGCAAACCTCCCCACTCATCCACTGCGGGCTGCACAATCGATCACCTGCACATTCACTCCAACTTAGTCACCCTCCAACCATACCTCCCAGACACACTTCCCTCATACAAATGACACATCGCCGGTGCGACCCACCGGCTCCATGACCTCAGGCAAGTCGTCGTCGTCGTCATCATCATCATCATCATCATCATCAATGTTATTATTATTTGTAGTGCGGAGGATTGAATCAGAGGCACTCTACCACTGAGCTACATCCCCAGCCCTTCTTATTTTATTTTGAGATAGGGTCTTGCTAAACTGCCTAGCTGGCCTTAAACTTGAGATCCTCCTGCCTCAGACTCCCAAGTAGCTGGGATTACAGGCATGTGCCACCATGCCTAGCTCAGGCAAATTATTTTGAATTACTGTTTTTCCCCTCCATAAAATGGGCCAAATTTTTGCTGGATGTGGTGGCACATGCCTGTAATACCAGTAATTGGGAGGCTGAGACAGGAGGATTGCAGGTTTGAGGCCAGCCTGTTTAAAAAAAAAAAAAATGCCTGGGGTACGTGTAGCTCAGAGGTAGAATGCCCCTGGGTTCAATTCCCAGTACCACCAAAAAAAAAAAAAAAAAACCCCAAAGCCTAATTTGTAGCATTTTGTGGAGAGGAGATAATACTCTAGGGTTCTCAGCCTTCCTTCCCCCACTCCTCTTTAGAAGCATAAACCACAGACTTTAATCAGACAGATCTGGGTCCAAATCCAGGCTCCACAAGTCACCAAACACTGTGACCACAGGTTCTGCTTCTCTCAGCTTCACTTTCAGCACCAGAAACATGGGGTCCATACCTTCCTTGGAGGGACAGTGTGGGCATTAGTGGCCAGGCGCAGGCGTACAGCCGGGCCTCTGGACCCACAGATTCCGTATCCACAGGTTCAACCAACCTCGGATTGAAACTATGTGGGGATGCAAGAAAATGGAAGGACCCGGAGAACGTTATGTTAAGCGCGATCAGCCAGTCACAGAAAGGGAAGGGTCGTATGTTTCCTCTAATGTGTGCAAGCTCGGGAGTAATTGGGATACCAGAGGGACTCCAGGCAATGGAGGAGAAGCCTCAGTGGAGGCAGGGAGGTGGTCGAGGGGAAGGGGAGGGGGAAGGCTGAGGTTCATTAATGGAATGACTACCATCGACTATGTGCACGTATGTGAATATACCAACATCAGCCTCAGTGCTCTGTATTGGGGAGGGGGGAGAGGGGGAGGGTGTGGCACCAAGTGTCGTGTGCGTGTACGTTACTGGCAACATGATTTACATTATGATGTGAGACTATAATGCACCCATAAAAGCATTTTTTAAAAAAAGTAAATATGTGGGGGAAAGTTGTGTCTGTACTGAACATATATAGAATTTGTTTGGTTTTTGTGGTACTGGAGGTTGAACCCAGGGGCATTCTACCTCTGAGCTACACCCCCAGCCCTATCTATTTTTATTTATTTATTTACTTACTTATTTATTTATTTATTATTTATTTAGTGGTACTGGGGATTGAACCCAGGGTCATTCTACCTCTGAGCTACATCCCCGGCCCTATTTTATTTTTATTTTGAAACAGGGTCTCACTAGGTTGATGAAAGTCTCACTATTTGCTGAGGCTGTCCTCAAACCTGCGATCCTCCTGTCTCAGCCTCCCAAGTACTGGGATTATAAGCATGAGCCACCATGCCCGGCTATTTTATTTATTTTGAAACAAATCTCACTAAGTTGCTGAAGGTCTTGCTAAGTTGCTGAGGCTGTCCTCGAATTTGCGATCCTCCTGTCTCAGCCTCCCAAGTACTGGAATTACAGGCGTGGGCCACCACACCTGACTGTTTGTTTTTGAGATAATTTCTCTGTATCTTGCCCAGGCTGACTTTGAACTCCTGAGCTCAAGCTATTCGTCCTGTTTCATCTGGGACCACAAGCATGCGCCACCGTGCCCACCATCTGGCTGTCATACAGAGATCTTTTTTTTGTCATTATTCCTTTCCCTAAACAATATAGTATAAGCCGGGTGTGGTGGCGTGCACCTGTAATTCCAGTAGTTGGGAGGCTGAGACAGGAGGATCGCAGGTTCGAGGCCAGCCTCAGCAATGTAGCAAGACTCTCAGCAATCTAGCAAGACCCTGTTTCAAAACAAAAAATAGAAAGGGCTGGGGTTGTAGCTCAGAGATAGAATATCCCTGGGTTCAATCCCCAGTATCTCTTTCTCTCTCTCTCTCTCTCTCTCTCTCTCTCTCTCTCTCACACACACACACACACACACACACACACACTCACTCACTATAACAACTATTCACATAGCATTCTCATTCACATGGCATTACATAGTGAAGTAATCTAGAGACAATTTAAAGTATATGGGAAAGCCGGGCGCGGTGGTGCACGCTTGTAATCCCAGTACTTGGGAGGCTGAGATCAGAGGATCTCAGGTTCGCGGCCAGCCTCAGCTACTTAGTGAGGCCCTCCACAACTTAGTGAGACCCTGTTTCAAAATAAAGAATAAAAAAATGGGGCTGGGGGTATAGCTTGGAGGTAGAATGCCCCTGGGTTCCATCCCCAGTACCAAAAAAAAAAAAAAAAAGTATATGGGAGCCAAGCATGGTGGTGCATTCTTGTGATCCCAGTACTTGGGAGGCTGAGACAGGAGGATCACAGGTTTGGGGCCAGCCTCAGCTGCTTAGGCCCTTCACAACTTAGTGAGACCCTGTTTTCAAATAGAAAATAAAGTAGGTCTGTGGATATAGCTCGCAGGTAGAATGCCCCTGGGTTCAATCCTCAGTACCACGTGCACACGCGCGCACACACACACACACACACACACACACACACACACGGGAGTAGGAATGCAGGTCATATGCAAATACTATAGCAGTTTATACCAAGGACTTGAGCCACCATGGATATTGGCATCTGCGGGGGTCCTGGCACCGATCCCTATGGATGTCGAGGGGCAAACGCAGAATGGAACACTAGTGATTACTGTTGCTGGCCACGGACTCCTTGAGCTGCTGGCCACGTGATCCTTGGGAACCAGGACCCTTGGTCCAGAAAGTTCCAGGTTGGGCATGCCCAGCCACACACAAGCCCGGGCCTCAATGCTGTTAATCTGGCAGCTAGTCTTCATCTCTGTCCCTTCCTCGTGGGCCACAGGCCCGGGTTCCTGGGGCAACAGCTCCCGGGGGCTAACAGAGGGCCTCAGAGCTCGCCTGGAGGCCCCGTTCCTCGTGTTTTAGGAGAGATGGAGGCTTGAGAAGGGAAGGGGAGGTTGCCCCGAGGAGCCAGCCATGGTCGGGAGAGGTGGCCGCTGAGCCAGCTGTGGGCCGGGAACTGTGGACGGAGCTGAGGGCGCTGCCGCTACACCATTCCCTTCTAAATTATATTCCCTTCTAAATTATATAAATGGACTACACCATTTCCCTTCTAAATTATAATAACGGTGAGCATTTATAGAGAGATGCTGTGCTAGGTCTGGTGCTAAGAACCTTCCACTCGTTTTATTTTATCTGATGCCCTGAACATCTTCACCTGATAGATGACAACAGTGAAGCTCAGAGAGGTAAACAAACTGCCCGAGGCCGCGCAGAGTGTAGCTGGAAGGGGGCTGCCTTTGAACCGAGCCTGGCTCTGAGCCTGAGGGCTGCCCCATTCCTGGAGTCCTCAGAAGAACTTCAGAATCCTGGAGCTCGGGGCTGGTTCTAGATGGTTTCAACCATGTGGTACTGCTGGGGCACCCAAGGATCTGAGAAGCCTAGGCCCTGTCCTCGGCATATGGGGTACAGAGGCATCCTCCAGACATCGGGGCCACCTGGCGCTCCCCCTCGGTGCTCACCACCCCACTATCTCCGATCCTTCTCCCCCAGCCCGCCAGCCAGGGCACAGGGCAGGGAAAACCAGGACTTATCAAGACAAAGAACAAAAGTCGTGGGGGAAAGAAGCCAAGAGCCATCTCCACTCTGGGGCCCTTCAGTTTTGCCCCTTTGAAATTTCAAATTCCAGTTTGTGGACAAAGTCCTAACTATCTCACAATATAGGTCCCCAACCGCTGACCAAACTCCAGTCTCCACAGCCACCTAGCCCGAGAATGGCCTGGCCCGGCCGCTTCCTTTCACAGCTCCCAAGATCGGGGCTAGGAGTCCTGGGGGAGCCGGGTACCTCCAGGCCTTCCCTGCAGCCCCAGCCCACCGCTAGGGACCCCGCCTCCCAGCTGAGAGGACAGCTGTCCGCTGGAGCCAGGATCTAACGCTTGCTGGCTTTGACAAGAGGCACCAGGTAGGCGCCCTGGTTGTGCGGGTCTCTTTGCTCCTGAGCTCCTGACCGCCTGCCTGTGTCACCCCGGCTTAATCCCACAGTGACCTCGCAGACTTCAGGACTGGAAGGGCTGTCGCCCTAACCCACCCATTGCATGGATGGAAACACTGAGGTTCCGAGCCAGTAGCAGCTGCTGCAGGTGGAACCGTGCAGCTGGGCCACAGGCCTGGGCCCTCCCCTCCACTGAGCCCCAGAAGGTGGAAGGAGCTTTCTCTGGGCCACTTGGGGGTGGCAGCTCACTTGGCTTAACAAGGAGGGGCCCCTTTGCTTTCTCCGAGGGACCGCGGATGGCCATGTGTCTGTTCATCCGATGACCGATGGCCAGCGGGGTTGCCTGGGGAGCATTTCGGAGAGGAAGATGAGGGAGCTGGGGCTGAAGGCCAGTGGCTTTGGAAGGAAACAACATTCATGTGGTTAACTGATAACCGGGCCCCATCCCTGGGCCTCCACGGGCCTCAGCGTGATTAAGATGAACTTACCTGCCTGCTAATCATTGCTGAACCTGTTGATTTTGCCTTAAAAAATTAACTGGGCATGAGTTTGCGGTTTGCCTCACCCCTAACCCTGACAAGGCTTGGATGGGCAAGAGGCCGCACGGGTTATGCAAGAGACCACGGCCTCCCTGGCGCATCCGCGGCCTCCACTGCCGCCCGAGGGGGGTTTGCTCGAGTCAACAGCCTGCCTGGGCCCCGCCAGGTCCTGAGCAAATTTGTTCTGTGACCAAAGAGAGATAAAGGTGGCGGGGAATGGGGAGGGGGGGCGCTTTCCAAATTCGGGACGCAAAGCAGTGGCTTTGAGCTTGGGAGTCTAGAATCCTGCGGTGTCAGAGCTGGAGGATGTGGGCCCGGGCTTTTCAAACCAGGTTCTGGGGTTCCCAGGAGCCCAGGAAGTGTGTGCATGGGATGGGATGCCCTTATAGGTGTGAGCTCTTTTAGGTATGCCCTTCCTTCCTTCCTTCCTTCCTTCCTTCCTTCCTTCCTTCCTTTCTTCTCTTTTTGGTACTGGGGATTGAACCCAGGGACATTCTACCTCCAAGCCCATACCCCCAGCCCTTTTAATTTTTTTTGAAACAGGGTCTCACTAAGTTGCTGAGGGTCTTGCTAAGCTGCTGAGACTGGCCTTGAACCTGCAATCCTCCTATCTCAGCCTCCCAAGTACTGGGAATACAGGTGTGCTAGGTGTGATCTTTCTTACTGGTTTATCTGAGAGTAGGGGGAGCATGGAGGCAGCCCCATCTCAGTGTGTGGACGCGGAGGTGGAGGCTGGAGGGGGAGGAGTCTTACCCAGGACACAAGGCACCCAAGCGTGCTGGGTCTCCAGCTGAGACAGGGATGACAGGCGCTCTCTGGGCCTAAGTGATGGATAAGATGGCTCTGCAGATGCCCCCCCCCCCCCCCC
>PVJS01017952.1:13446-35618 GCA_004027185.1 Glis glis | reverse complement strand
GGGGGGAGGGACACCAAGAGCTGTGTGCATGTATGTTAACACCAAACTGATACTCATTGTGATGTGAGACTACAATGCACCAATAAAAACATAAAAAAAAGAAAAACAGACTTGACAGCACAGTAGTGTTCTGAATCAACCAAACCTGGTCTTACCTTAACTCCTCATTCTCCCTCTGTGTGAACATATCCATGAACTTATTTTTAAAATGTAGTCTGAGTTAATTTTTTTGGCATTAATAGCTAAAAGTTTCCTATCTAATAAAAACTTAAATCAGACTAAAAATTCTTGAATGTAGAGAACAGATATGAAGCAATTTTACTAACTGATTGATGCTACTTTGCACACAGTAGATGTTTAATAATGGCATGGGATGTTGAACTGATGCTCTTGGGATATAGTGGAGTGGACACTCTTCCTGAGTAGATCTTCGTGAGTAGATCTTCATGGCTTTGGTTTTGGCTTCATGTGTAACATGGTGAGATTATTTCAGTAAATGAATTCAGGCCCCTTGACCTGTTTCTTCTTATTAAGATGCAAGATGTAAGTATGTTCCCTGAGTCTGTTTCAGCCTAACATTCTGTGATATAAGGATGAGCTGAATTTTTACCAATTCCAAACTAATCTCTAAGAGAGATTCTTCTATGTAAAGCTCAAGTTGTAGCCGGGCGTGGTGGTGCACACCTGTAATCCCAGTACTTGGGAGGCTGAGATAGGAGGATCACAGTTTCAAGGACAGCCTCAGCAATTTAGTGAAGCCCTCAGCAACTTAGTGAGACCCTGTTTCAAAATTAAAAACAAACATAGATACACATGCAGTACTATGGTAGTTTGGTTTCGATTCTTTTGGGTAGATACCCAGGAGTGATATAGCTGGGTCATATGGTAGGTTCATTCCCATTCTTCTGAGGATCCTACACACTGTTTTCCAAAGTGGTTGCACTAATTTGCAATCCCACCAACAGTGTATCAGAGTTTCTACTTCTCCACATCCTCACCAGCATTTGTTATTGTTTGTGTTTTTAATGGTTGCCATTCTAATTGGGGTTAGGTGAAATCTCAGGGTAGTTTTGATTTGCATCTCTCTGATTGCTTATGATGTTGAACATTTTTCATATATTTATTGGCCATATGTATTTCTTCTTTTGTGAAGTGTCTATTTAGTTCACTTGCCCATTTTTCAACAGACGAATGGATTAAAAAACTATGGGATATGTATACAATGGAATTTTACTCAGCCATAAAGAAAAACAAAATTGTGTCATTTTCAGGAAAATGGATAAAACTGGAAAACATTATGCTAAGCGAGATTAGTCAGACACAGATTAGTCAGATGTTCTCCCTAATATGTGGAAGCTAGGGAGAAATTGCGAGATAGGAGGGACTCCAGACAAGGGAGGAGAAACCTTAGTTGGATGAAGAAGGGGACCTCACTGAAGGAGATGAGAAGGGGGAAGAGGAAACACCTTAATGGACATGAAGTACATACACAAACTTTTCAAAGCCAATCATTGTGCTGAGTACAGGAAGAAGGGGAGGAGGAACTGGGGAGGGCTCAATGAGTAACGAGTGCTGTGTGCATGTATGCCTCTATCACCCTCCAATTAATAAAAAAAGCTAAAATTGAATAAACCAATTAAAGGAAAAATTAAAAATAAAAAGGGCCAGGGGTGTAGTTCAGAAGTAGAATATCCCTGGATTCAATCCCAGTACCAAAAAATAAAATAAAATAAAAAGTTATGTTGGTCCATTTACTTATATATTTTTGCTCATTATAAAAAATAATGTATAAAATTAATAATGAAAATTTTAGGTTGTTTATATTCTGAATGAAAAGAAAGTTGTTATGAATTTTCAATGGCTTTGTATAATAACTAAAAACTAAAAAACAGAACATTAAACACATTCAAAACCAGATAATTTTATATTTATTCACCTGAAGTATTGGACTTTTTAAAAAATTATGATCGTGAAAACAATAGATAAGAGACTTCTAGAGTATTTGTAAAAATGTGGCATATTCTGACTCTAAATAAAAACTTGAAAAAATCTGTTGGAAAATCTGATATTAATAATCAGTGTAACTACAAAGGAATTTGAAGGAATACATGGTTTTTATTTAACCTGATGGCCAGAAAATTAAAATGTATGCTGTAGCTTAGCGTTGAGGATTTATGCAATGGCAGTAAAATAAGTGCTTGCAGAATTAACAAGTTGATTGTGTAAGCAACAATCCTCATTTTAGCTAAACTGGATTTGACAAATTGGATGACATTCTGCCTGGTAAAGCAGAGATTTATAATGTTTATTACTATCAATGATAATGAAACAGCAGAGAACTTCAATATCTGACATTTTAATCTGTGTATTTCACTTTTCTTTTTGCTAATCAATGTTTCATTCTGGAAGATATTTTATGTTTTGTTCTCCTGTTAGCTATAAAGGTTGATGTAGTCTTATCAATATTAGCTGAAACAACATTGCATAAAAATTCACTTTTAATTAGTTCTTCCCATTTTTAAAGTTTAAGATTACTGTGGGTAAATTCTTTTTTAAGTCCATAAGAAAGTTCACAATTAAACTGTTCCCAAATTGGAATAAAACTTGTGAGTGCATCTTTTAAGTCAGAATTGTTATCTGTTGACATGATTGATGTATGTTGATAGATTTGCCAATGACAGAAATAAGGAATGAATATTTACTATAGTTCCTGGTGGTAAAATTATGAATGTTTAGCACCCATAGGAAATAATATTTCCAACTTTTATTTTCATTTTATTTTTAAACTCAAATGAGCATTATATGAGTTACAGGTGATATTTGTTAGACACTGGAGAGAGCGAATGAAATGGCATTTTTATATAGAGTTAGTGCAATTACCGCTTGCTTGTCCATGATGTCTGCAATGTGTGTTGTGAGGCATGACAATGTACTTGGGAGACTGATTTTCACACCAATCTGAATGTTCACTTCAAATGCTACATTTCAAACTTCCACTTCAGTGGCAATACACTTGCTATATCTTAACTGTTGTTGCCCAAAGGTTTTCATAACTCTTCACAGCTCTCAGTAGTCAACTCATTATCTTTGTGCAAAGTAAGAAAATGAAAAATATTATCATTATATCATACAACTGAAATGTGGGTGTTGTTTGTTACTCCAGTATAATCTGACATGTTCCAATAGATTCAACATCTGCAGGAAGACTTAGATATCTAATACAGTATCAGTATAATTCTTTAAAGTGTTAGAAACTAGTTTAATTTACCTGGCTTGAAATGCTTTGAATTTCCTTTAAAAATATGGCTTTTACTATAGACTGTGGCAAAGTTCAGGAACAGAGTAAGTGGCCTCAGAATTTGGAGAGAGAAAATATTTGCAGACAAGGAAGCAAGCATTTGTAGTTCTGGGAATGTGACAGAATGAGAGTAAATTGTGCATTACAGCAGGCATTTAGAGTAAAAAAAAACAGTGGTAGGAGTTGGAATGATGGGCAGTAATGTAAAGTAAATGATAAAATAAGAAAGTGACCTCCTTTGAAAGGTCTTAAGTGTTCTGCTAAGCAGTTTGGGTTTTACGAGGTAGGCACAATCATGGAATAGTAAAGTGGCATAATAAAACTGTTTAAGGAAAGCAACTCTGCACCAAAGAAAAGAGTAAGAGAAGAGTCTTGGGTCTTATGGTCAGCCAGGAGGTTATTACAGTGGCCCAGATAAAAGCTGAGGACAGCAGGATGTTTTTAGGAAAACACAGAGACATGATGCACATCTCTTTGTGATTAGCACTAGAGATAAAGCACATTACTGATAGATTCACTTTTACATATTTTTTCACCCAATTTATTTATTATTTTGATTATTTTTACAGTATAAGGAAAATATTAAACATTGTGATTTCCTTAAGCAATATTTGACATTGAATAAGCTTCTGGTAACAGCTTACTCTGACAGCTGCATTATTCTAACCATGTTGCCTCTAATTAGGTCACATAAAAAGATAACATAATGTATGGTCTTCCACTTCTCTAAGCCCCTGAAAAAATACAGTAGATAATTTCTATGAAATTACCTTGATATCTTTCTATCCTGACAAACTTGTAAGAAAATTATTTTAATTAAGGTAAAACCAATTGCTATCATTATACTATAGTTTTTTTAATTTTAATAAACAGAATTTAGAGTAAAATATGTATTTCAAAGCCATCATTTTCTAATCCTCAATTATAATTTCTATGAAATCTACTTCATATGATTATTTTGGACATTAAATAAAATAATCCTTAAAAAGCATTTCACTTAAGCCGGGCGTGGTGGCGCAGGCTTGTAATGCCAGTTGGGAGGCTGAGACAGGAGGATCCAGGTTCGCGGCCAACCTCAGCTACTTAGTGAGGTCCTCTGCAACTTAGTGAGACCCTGTTTCAAAATAAAGAATAAAAAATAGGGCTGGGGGTGTAGCTCAGAGGTAGAATGCCCCTGGGTTCAATACCCAGTACCGCAAAAAAAAGTATTTCACTTATTATTTGATAGAGTAAACTATATCATGATGAATACTATTATATTATTAATATATTAGCTAATCATAAAATAGAAGCAACTGACAAATGGATAATTTAATATTAATATAAATGCTAATTATAATGTATTTTGTTTTTGGAGTTTTTGAGTATATAAATAATTTTAAACTTTAGAAACATTGAAAAATTAAAAATTTCTCAATCATTTTTTCACCCATTCAACTAATTTCATTAAGCATATTAAGTATATTTGTCTAGGTCCTAAGTTAGAAAGGCACAAAAATACAGTTTTAATATTTTTCAGCTTTAATATTTTACATGCAAATGGGGAAAGAGCTAATTTTAAAAGTAAATGCCATTCAAACAATAATATATTAATGGAAGTGCATGCAAAAGTTAATATGAATAAAATAGACTACTTAAATGCCTTTTGACTCTATAGAAGGCTTTTACAGGGGATTTCATTATCTGTGTAAAGTCTCAATGAAAAAATAAGTTTAATGAATATACAATTGGTGGAAAACATTCTATGGAAGTAGCGAGAATAACCATGCACATAAAACAGCACACATATACTGACTATACACAGAGCTTTTGCTGAAAATGAGAATAGTAATGATAGAGGCAGAACTTACACATCTATTTCATAAATAAGAAACAGACAAAAAGAACCTTGCTTGTTTGAACCATTTAGCCAATAAAAAAAGGGTACTGATTTGAACACAAGTATTTCCTGAAATATTTCTGAGAATAGGGCATGGTGGTGCATGTCTGTAATTCTAGTACTTGGGAGGCTGAGAGAGGAGGAATGCAGGTTCAAGGTCAATCTCAACAACATAGCAAGACTCTAAGCAACCTAGAAACACGCTTTTTCCAAAGAAAAAAACATAAATGAACAGGTCTGGGGGTATAGCTCAGAGATAGAATGGCCCTGGGTGGTTCAGTCCCCAGTACCAAAAAATATTTATATATATATTTTATATGTAGTATGTATAAATATATATATATATATATATATATAGTATGTATTTCTGATATTCATTGCTCTAATTTTGAGAGTTTTTTTCCAACCATGTATTATCAAGTATGGAAATATATGGAATATACATTCCTTTTTAAGTTTCTCAGTTGGCCCATTGATGTCTTTTTATCTTACAATGTTGCTGAAATACTTATGAATAATACCATGGTTAATCATTGTTTCCAGTGAAAGCATTTATAAATTGTAAGCAGAAGCCTTGGAGATACATCTTCTCTGGCACAACAACAATTTATAAAAGAATGGCGGTGGGGAGTGAAGAGCAATGCAAGTTTGTGGGACGAAAAGGAAAACAGTCCCATTTAAAAATCACACACAAAACAGGGGCCAAATTTTTGACTGGCTACAAGCATGAAATATGAATTTGAAGTGATTACATATTCCTCTCAATTATAAAATTCTATCATGTTGCGACTCTAAAAATAAATGGCAATCTGAGGTAATGGGGAGGAAATTTTATAGAAAATATGAGCTATGTCCCAGGGATCGAGCCAAGCCCCTTATTTTCTGACAGGTTAAATGGTATGTACATACTAGCATAAAAATGAAGGATGCAAAGGTGGTATTAACTACTTATTAGATGAGAGAAGGTAATGCCTGTTTAATTGGAAAGTCAAAATTAATGCATAGAATAGCTACAATGTATGGAGCCCTTTAAGGAAAAGTATAATTTATGTTGGTAAATAGGTGGGAGTCAGTGTGAAGTTATGGATGAGCCTTAGGTTGGGACTGTCTTGAAGAAACTTCAGCACGTAACAGCCAGGGGAGAGAGTCTTCCTTTTTGTTTTATTAGACAATCATATTACTATCCTCCAACAAATGGATTTCTGTACCCTCTATATGGCTGAATCCTGACTGATTAGAAGATTTAACATGAGAATTTTATAGAAGTAGAAATCCCCTAAACCATGTCAAGTCAATGATAAATTGAATAGTGTTATTTGTTCACTCTTACATAAGAAGTTTGGGCCAGATATTAATTTTTGACATATGGCATGCTTTTTTAATGGAAAATCTGTAAAGCTGTACAAGTGTTGGGATGTATGTGTGTGTGTGTTCCCATGTGACCCATTTATATACTTTGGATGAAAAAAGAAAATATTTTATACAGATATTGGCTTGTATCTCTTTGGCAGTGATAATGAATGCAGAGCCAAATGACTCACGTAATTGGCCCTTTTGAGATGATAAGAACAGTGGGAAACTAGAGAAATTCAAAACGAACATATTTCTTCAATTAATAGAGGCTTTAAAAAATTTCCTGTACCTTTTTCACCCCACGAGTGAGGTAACTACATCATATTGTATATACCCAGAAATCTTCCGGGGAGGGATTGTACCATTTTATCTCTCTGAAAGAGCTGTTACTTTGTTCTCCAAATCCAGAAACAGAGAAGCTGGCATTTGATTCAAGCAATAAAGTTGATTCATCACATTTCCTTGTGTTACTCGCTGACATAGACCTTCATAGGGCATCTTAAATGTGACTCTTATTACAGATGCTTGCAATCTAGCATTAAAGACAGGCATGCAGGCAGTTAAGAAAATAGGTACAGTAAGGCAGCATAGAGGGCTATGAGGAGGAGTTAACTATTGTCATCCAGGATGATAATGAAAAGCTTCCTGGGCTGAATGGCATTGTGATTTTTCATTTAAAAAAATCAGAGTAGTAAGCAGGCATAGCAGTGCACACCTACAATCCCAGTACTTGAGAGGCTGAGACAGGAGGATCACAGGTTCAAGGCCAACATCAGCAATTTAAGGCCCTGAGCAACATAGCAAGACCCTTTATCAAAATCAAAATAAAATAGGATCGGGGGTGTGACTTGGATGTAGCATGCTTCTGGGTTCAATCCCCAGTACCACCACCACCAAAATAAAATCAGAGTAGTAATATATTTGATACAACAATCTTGTAAGTAAAATAAAGGTTATTATTACAAATCCCATTTTAAAGAAGAGGAAGTTAATTCTTCAGGGGATATAGTAACTCATTTCATATAGCAAGAGGAGAGAAGCAGAACAAGATGGAAACTGAGTAAGATCCTCTAGGAATCCTCTCTGCAGAGACTACTTCAAAAACTATTCATGCTCCAAATTACCTTTGAAAAGCTAAGGAAGCCAGGTGAAAGATCATAACACCTGGTTAATTACTATCATAAGAAAAGATGCATTGAAGAAGGCAGGAAGGAAAGAGTTGCCCACCTCCCCCCTCCCCCACTCCAAGCAGAGCAGCATGAAACCCAGTACCAGGTCCACCAGTGAAACCCAGAGCCCATAACCCCTAACACCAAGCAGACTAGGCCACAAAACTGGGTTTACACAGGTTGCTAAGGGATTGCAAACACCACCTCTACTCCAACCTTTAGCAACAGAGCAGAGGGCTCTGCCTGGTGTCAGGACAGGCCTGAAGGTTCCATCTGCAGTAGCAGACTCCACCCCTAGGGAGCAGGACATGAAAGTTGGCACAGGGCTTTACCTCAGAGCTCAGTGCTGAGCCCACTTGAGGAGTGACAATGATGCAGAGCATATGTAGAATCTAAAAACTTTTATTTTGTAGAAGTTGAGAGCAGAATTATGGCTATCAGAGGCTAGGGAATAAAAAGTAGAGAGAGGGCTGTGGAAAAATTGAATAATGCGTACCAAGCTTCAGTTAAATATGAGTAAAAATGTCTGGTGTGCTACTGCACAGTAGGGTGACTCTAGGTAACAACTGTATATTTCAAAAAGCTTGAATAAAGAATTTTGAATGTCATCACCATTAAAAATGGTGAATTAAGAGATAGGAATATTTAATCTGATTTAAACACTGCACAATGTATACATGCATTGAAACACCACATATAACCCATTAATATGTATACTTTTTATGTTTTATGTATCATTTAAAATAAATTTAATTTAAAAGAAACATTAATAAGTAGCACAACTGAGCCCAACTCAGCCAATTGCCTGATAATGAGTTTTTACTATGTTCCAGATACTGTGCTCAATATACATTTTTAAATTTTCTCTAATATTAACAATAATCTATGAAGTATATCCTATTTGTGAAGTATAATAAACAATAGAAAAAAAGTGACTTAGATATTAGATATTAGGAGAAAAAAAGGAGATTTGTAAACCCAAGAATATCTTTAATGATTCAAACCTGATAGTATTCTGCTGATACGATCAAAGTGTAAAAAATAAAAATATGTTAAAATATATTTGTAAATCCATGTTTTGTCATCTGTCACCTGGTTTTCTGTTGGCCACTGCCTTATGGCAAGAAACCCAGGAAAGATAGCTTACCTTCAAAGCCATGGAGGCTGTCCATGGTCCTGAATGCTGCATTCCCTGCCCATCACTTTAACTAAAGAAAGCCAAGCCATAGGAGATGCCAGAGGTACAACTAGGGCAATAAGAAGGCTATATTATTGAGAGTCAAGGAAAACTGAAGTTGCAGTAAACTGCCCTCTTTTTCATAGCTAGTAAATTAAATGTAGGCTTTATGACTAAAAACTCAGATTGTTTAACTAACGTATTGTGTTGCTCTTGATCAGGACATATCTTAACAGTCTTTCTGCTTCTAAAGAAGGCTGTGAAACAGTCTATATGTGAAAATTTACCACATCAAATTAGTTCTGATGAAACTGTTAATTAACCATGATCATCACTATTAATAGCAGAAAGTGAAAACAGTTAAATCCTGTGGTCCCTGACATCTGGATTGTGCAAATTTATAATTAACTTAATAAGTTTCTAGAATACCAAATAAGACTTAAGAATTGTTCTTTAAATATTCACAATATCCATTCTATGATTCTCAGCAAGAATCTGCATGAGCAAAGGAAAACTAACGGGGGTGAGTGACTCCAAGCAGGAAATGCACACTCTTCCCTAGTTATCTTTTCCTAAAGCATTGAAGCAACCCCTCATGCCATCCCATACGTAATTACATTATATTAAAACAAGAAAATATTATTTTTATTTACTTTTTTAAATTTTCATTTTGGTACTGAGGATTGAACCCAGGCATGTTTTACCACTGTGCTATACCCCCAAACCTTTTATGTTTTATTTTTGAGACAGATCTCAATAAGTTGCCTAGGCTGGCCTTAAGCTTGTGATCCTTCTGTTTCAGCCTCTCAAATGGCTGGGATTAAAGGCATGAACCATCACTCCCAGTTAAAATAAATATTACTTATTATTCATGTTATCCTTGGTCAAACAAATCATGAATCCATGTGTAGAATTCACCAAAACATCAGCAGGTAGTCTGTTAAGAAACTACACAATAAGTTAATTATAAATCAGGACAGTAAGCCAGGCATGGTGGTGCACACTTGTAATCCCAGTACTTGGGAGGCTGAGACAGGAGGATCGCAGGTTCGCGGCCAGTCGCAGCTACTTAGTGATGCCCTCCACAACTTAGTGAGACCTTGTTTCAAAAAAAAAGAATAAAAAAATAGGGCTGGGGGTGGAGCTCAGAGGTAGAATGCCCCTGGGTTTGATCCCCAGTACTGCAAAAAATAAAAAATAAATAAATTAATAAATCACCATAGTAGGAATGAACAAATTGGCAGATATGAGCAATGCCTCAGGAGGAAAAGTTAGAAATGGGATCTTTGGGAAATGGAGAGGAAGTTCAAATGGTTGAAGGATAGGGTCTTTCAAATTGGGGAACTGAAAAGAGAGAAAAGTGGGGATATAAGAATTTAAATGGACACTGTTATACGGTTTTGAAGCAAATTTACTTGACAAATAAACTTGGTTGATCAGTGAGCTCTTTTGACCAAATAAGTACATAAATGTTTCTTTCTAATAAAAATACCCAAAGAAAAACTTATTTACTGGTTTATAGTCTGTGTATAGCATAAAATTTTCCTGAAACCAACAACTAACTCATATTATCATAGCTGAACTCCCATTTTAGAAAATTCATGTTGACATTTATGATCCCACCCCATGTGGGACCCATTTTTGCTGTAGATCCATCCACTAGTCCCAAAGTGGGAGTCACAAAGATCCTCTTTCATTCTACTACTGTTTATTTGTAGAATGTATTACATAACCAATAGCTAGTTGTAGTTCTGACATCTATCAACAGTAATTTACACAAAATTTTAATGTAAAAATAGGTACATGGTCTTTCATTTATTGCATATTTTTGTTAGGATGTAACTCATATAATTATATTTGTAATTTCCTAGCATTTACTCCTACATGACATTAAGATTCTCATGTAGTTGCCATAATCATGAATTCTAAAAAGGTCATATTAGCAAAATTTTTATTTGTTAATGTTTGTGTATCAGTTGAGAAACAATTACTGACAACAGACTAACATATGCATACCAATTATGATGACTTTTATTTATTCACAGTACATTGTTTACCTATAATATTTTATATACTAGATCACTGGGTAAACTTTTCACATTAAGATATGCTATAAAATTAGAGCTGGACATGGTGGTGCACATCTGTAATCCTACTACTTGGTAGGCTAAGACAAGACAATTGCAGGTTCAAGGCCAGACTCAGCAATTTAATGAGGCAATCAGTAACATAGTGACACCCTGTTTCAAAGTAAACAATGAAATAAGACTGGGGGTGTAACTCAGAGGTAGAATACCCCTAGGTTCAATCCCCAGTACCCCCATCATGCACATGCACACATGCACAAACACACACACACACACATATGTTATAAAATTAATATGCCACTAACATTTCTATTTAAGAAATAACATAGAATGATTGTTATTGATAAAACTTTGACTCATATTTCAACTCATAATCCTTCTAACTATATGTAGTAACAGGAAAATAAATATTTTTAGAGATTTAATGAATTAGAGATGCATATTCGTCTTCTGAATTTTCTTCTAAGTCTTCTTCAGTTGCCTAACTACTAAAGTTCATTAATAAAATATCATTATTATTTTCTTTCATCCAAAGCATAAGAAAAGTCAAGGCTCATTTCTGTGGCAATACTGTGAGCTAAGTACTGTAATTTAATTCAAATTAATTCATATAATATACATTTTTGTCTTAGTCAAAATTCCCACTGCTCTAATACAAGCAACTGACCACACAGCTTAGAGGAAGCGAGATTTATTCGCTCACAGTTTCTTGGAGATTTTCAGTCCATGCAAGGCGAGGGTCTGAAGCTCAGGGCATGGTGGCAGGAAGCGGAGAGGGAGAGTAGATGAGCTCTGCTCTTCACATCTTTGGGGACAGAAGCAAGGGAGGGCAAGCAAGCAAGGGGATTCAAAGACACAAGCACAATCCCTAAGGCCACACCCTAGGAATCCACCTTCTCCCTCCATACCCCACCAGCCCAGGTTACTACTCAGATAAATCTATTACAATGAATTTATCTACTGATGAGATTTCAACCCTCATCACTTAACTACATCAACCCTGAACTCTTCAGGGGATATTCTGTATCTGGCCATAGCATCTTTCATCTCGTATGGGATTTCAGACTATTTTTGATAATGTTGGATTCCCTCACAAAAGCACACTTCACAATAAGGGACAGTGTGGGAGTGATTATTACAGAATATCATTTTGGCATGGTAAGCATGGAGACAGCAGTGCTCACAAGCTTGCTACTCTAAAATCACAATGATTTTTAGCTACGACTTCATTAAACTTTTTTGTGTTATATCTAATTTAAGTCATTTAAATACCATTTTTTATAAATTTGTAGTAGGGTTTAAATTAGGATTTGAGAAGCATTTTGTCTCTGTTTTTATGTGTCTATATTATATTTAAATGTCTCCTAATTTCACTTTTTAAAATTTAGTATGTGAAATACCTTAGTCTGTCAAATTCTTCATTAAATGTAATAACAAACTGATTTACATTTAAACTTGGTATTTTCTTAGATATAATAAAAATCTGTGTTTGATGTTAAGACAGTGACCAACCATGCTTCTTTTGGATAAAGATGAGGGGGAAAGAACTGGTTTTATAAAACCTCTATCTCTATTGAAGTGAATTTTATTCTGCATATTTTTCTGCCAACTTCCCTTCTCATTAACTATATATACCCCCATGTTTACTTCTGAAATAAATTACTCTATAATGAATCACATCAAGAGCAATCTCTGATAAGTGGAAGAGCTGACTCTTAGCATCCCTTCTAACCTCTATCACACAGAATTGTAATGCTGGCAACAGGCATATTTATTTGGCCCACATGAGCAGGCTCTCCAGACCTGAAGTTTTGTGGCTACCTTGACTTCTTTCAGCAGCATATCTGACTTATATTTTTATTTAGACTTTCCATTTACTTCTATATTGCATTCCTGAATTCTAATATGATGTAATTCCAGAATGTATTCTAATGGACCCTGGAAATCTGAGAAAACAAATTAAGCTATTGAAGATTTCATCAAAGATGAGAAGCAGCCAGGCTTAGTGGGAAACACCTGTCATCCTGGTGACTTGGGAGACTGAGACAGAAGGATCATAAGTTCAAGGATGGCCTCAAAAACTTAGGGAGACTCTGTCTCAAAATAAAAAACAATTAAAATGGGCTGGGAAGTAGCACAGTAATAGAATGCTCTTGTGTTCAATCCCCAATACTACAAAATTAATAAACATGAGAAGTAATTTTCCTTCCAATGAGGACAAATTAATCTCTTAAGAGGATATCAAAATGATAAATGGATGAAATATTTGTGTAGCGGGAATAGTGGAGTTTAAACTCAGGGGTGTTCTATCTCAGCACTACACCCTCAGCCCTTTTTTTAAATTATTTTTTAAACAGGTTCTCACTAAGTTATCATGGGCTGGCCTCACGTCTACTATCCTCCTGTTTCCTCCTCCCAAGTACTGAGATTACAGGCATGTGCCAGCACACCTAACTGATGGAATCATATTTTTTATTCATAGTGGGCACTCAGTCTTTCACAGCTAAATGATTGAATGAAAAAGGTATTGAATTAATTAATTTACTGTGGCAAAATGTGCTAAAATTTATTTTTTTCTAGCAACATTGAGAAATGACTCTACTTGTTTTGTTTCTGACGTTGCTTCTTTTGGAGAGAAAGGTAAAAAGCCATAGCTATCAACCAGCTCACTGATTTTTCAAAGCAGAAAATGAGAAGATAGTATCTCAATGAAGGTCAAAAAGCAGAGCTCTTGCCTGTGGGTAGTTGTGATGCAGTAAAGCTAAAAGAGATTTCTTATTCTTTGTCAAGATTCCCTCTCTTTACTGGAGCCAAGCAGGCACACAATCGCCAGCAAATATATGAAAAATGTTCACTATCATTAGCCATCAGGGAAATGCAAATTAAAACTCCAAGGAGATATCATCTCTCCCCAGTTAGAATGCTATTATGAAATAAAAAGCTGGAGAGAATATGGAGAAAAGGGAACTCTCATATGCTATTGATTCGACTGTAAATTAGTGCAGTGGTAATGGAGAACAGTATGCAAGTTCACAGGTCTGTTAATGCTATGTCCATACATGAAGGTATCACTACCAATCTCACAAATGTATACAAGAGATGGGGGAGTGGGTGGGATCCGGAGGGAAACACACCAAGTGTGTTTGTATGTTTGTGTGTATGGTGCATGTATGTTGTGCATGTTTGTGTGTATGTTGTATGTATGGTGCATGTATGTTTGCATCACTTTGAACCTCACTATAATGTATAATTACATCATACATGTATGTAAATTATACATGTATAAAATTATATATGTATATTAATTATACATGTATAAAAGTACATGTATAATTTAATACATGTATTAAAATTTTAAGAGAAAACTAAAAACAGATCTACCACATCATTCAGCTATGCCACTTCTGGGTATATATCCACATGAAATCCATGAGCTTTGAGTTATTGAGATCTGAGTTACCGAAAATTCTCAGAGTTGATATACAAACTTTAAAAGGATGAGATATAAATTTTGTTTTTTAGACTTAGTAGTAGTTTCTTCATTTGGGGAAAATGGAAAAATATTACAAAAGGAAAAATGGCAGTGGAAATAAAGGGAACAGGGATATTCTATGGAGAAATAAGTAAGAAACTAAATACCTGAGGGATTTCATGTGAAGGACAAGATGTGAGCAAAAGTTGTACAGCACAGACCAAAGGAACGAAGAGAATACGTCTGTGCCTCAAAATAGCACTCGTTCATTCCAAGGCCATACTCTGCTTCCCCAAGTAGATACTGAGGTGCTCAGAACATAAATCAGTTCAGAACCTGACACAGATAAAACAGACTCTTTAGTCGGATGTGCCATTTAAAATCGGGACAGACTTTCTTGGTATGGAATTGCAGGAAGAAATCCAGAGTCATTCAGGTGATACACTAAAAGCTAGCCTAGCCTCTACCCCATTCCTGTTTTATTTTTCTTTTTAAATGTTGTTTTATTACATAGTTAATATGTACAACAAAACCCACAACTCATGTGAATAAAGACTAACAATAAAAGGCTGCCTATAATTCACACAATTTAAGAATCAGATTATCAGCAATTTTAAATATCTATATTCCATTGCTTTCATTTTGGTTGTCATTCTCTAGTTTTTCTTTTTAATAATATACCCTAAAGTAATATATGTGTAGTATATACAATATAATATATATAAATACCATATTCTGTGAAACAATATATTGTAGTGTTGGATGTTTTGAAATTGACATACATTTTAGAATATTGTATGCATTCTCTATTGCTTTCTCTTTTGGATACACATTTTGTTTGTTGGAATTTCTAATTTTTATGCATATTGTATGTTTCTTACACATATAAGCAAGTATGTCTTAGGCTGTAGCCTAAGAATTGGACTTGCTGGATCATAGAGTGTAAAATCATGCAACTTTTCTCGATTATGTCAAATAATTTCCTCAGATGCGTTCATCTATTCCTAGCCCCACACATTCCACAGGAGTCTAGTTATGACTTTGGGAACACCTGGTATTTGCAGACTGTAAAATTCTTGCCAATCAGGTGGTTATAAAAATATCTCATTGGAGTAACTGCTTCCCCTGAATATAAATAAATATCATCATTTTCCTATGTTATTGGTAATTCATGCTTCATCTTGTGAAAAGTCTCTTTCTAAGGCTTTTACACATTTTTGAGTGATTCATTGCTTTTTTCCATATTGGGCTATAGAAGCTTTAGTCTAATTGTATTTAACTTTTGATACTGATCTTCTGTTAGTTCTATATTTTACAAATGTCTCCTCACTATTTGCAGCTTGCCTGTCTTTTATTTTCCTGTTCTTATTAGCAGATATTCTGTTTTAGATTTTTTATTTAATTTATTTTAGGTGGCAAATTAAACTGTGCACGTTTATCATGTACAGCATGATGTTTTGAAATATGTATGTCTTGTGAAATAGCTAAATGAAGCCAATCAACATATGTATTATCTCATATACCATGTTTTGCATTTTGAATACTTAAAATCTACTTTATGACAATATCTAAGAATATACTTATACATAGTTATTAACCAGTCTACATGTTGTATAATAGATCTTTGAAACTTATTATTCCTAACTGAAATTTTATATCTTTTGACCAACATCCCTTCCAATTCTACCCCATTCTCATTTTTCTTAGCCACTATTCTAGTCTCTTCTTTTTTATATTACATACTTATTAGTTTGATCATGGGATATTTGTCTTTCTTGTGCTTGACTTCTTTAACTTAGCATAATTATCTCCAGGTCTATCCATGTGTCAAAAATCACTAAATCATTCTTTTTATGGCTAGTGCTCAGTTGGTAGACACATAGATTGTTTCCATTTCTTGACTATTGTTAACTGTGCTGCAATCCTGCTGCAGGTACAGATGTCTCTTCAACATACTGATTTTATTTCCTTTGGATATATACCCAGGAGTGGGATTGCTGGATCATATGGTAGCTCCATTTTCAATTTTTTAAAGAACATTGATAATGTTTCCCATAATAGTTGTAGTAATTTACATTTCCATCAACAGTTTGCAAGAGTTCGTTTTCTCCACATCCTCACCTGTGCTTGTCATTTTTTGCTTGTAGAAATAGCAATTCTTATGATGTGAGGTGATACCTCACTGTGGTTTTAATTTGCATTGCTTTGGTGGTTGGTGATGCTTAGCATTTTTCATATACCTGTTGGCCATTTATATGCTGTCTTTTGAAAAATGTCTATTTATGGTCTTTGCCCATTTTTAAATTGGATTATTTGTTTTCTTGCTACTGAGTTGTTTGAGTTCCTTATATATTTTAGACATCAACTATTTATCAGATGTATGGTTTACAAATGTTTCCCCATTCTATAGGTTGTCTCTACTCAGTTCATTTGGGTGTTTGTTGGTTTGCTTGTTTTTTGGCTGTGCAGAATTTTTTAGTTTGATGTAACCACATTTTTTAATTTTTCAAATTTTCTTGCTTTTTATTTTGGGGTCATATCTAAAAAATAACTTGCCAGACCTATGTCATTGGAAATCATCAAGAATACAAACAATAAATTCTGGTGTGTATGTGGGGGAAATAGGACCTTTTCTACACTGCTGGTGACAGTGTAAATTAGTACAATCACTATAAAGATCAGTATGGAGGTTCCTCAAAAGACTAGGAATCTAACCACCATAAGATCCAGCTATACCACTCCTTAGTATCTTTCTAAAAGAATGAAAATCAGAATACTATAGTGATACATGCATATCCATGTTTATAGCAGCACAATTCACAATAACCAAATTATGAAACCAAACTAGGTGTTCATCAACAGAAGAATTGATAAAGAAAATGTGGTATATACACACAATGGAATTTTACTCAGCCATAGAGGAAAACAAAATCATGTCATTTTCAGGAAAATGGATGGAACTAGGGAATACTAGGCTAAATGAGATCAGCCAGTCTCAGAAAATCAAGAATCAAATGTTTTCTCTCATATATGGAAGCTAGAGGGAAAATAGGAAACAGAAAGGATTTGGGATAAATGAGGAGAGGGACCAGTAGAATATCAGAAGGGGATTGAGGGAGGGAGCAGGGCAGGGGGACAGAATTGTTTCATGAAGGAGACAGTTGAAATAATTCTATGTCCATATATGAAGGTATCACTACCGATCTCAGTAACATATATGGTATGGGGGGACGGGCGGGATCCGGAGGGAATTGCATTAAGTACTGTGTGTATGTTTATTTGTTTAAATTTGAAACTTACTATGATGTAGAATTACAGTGCACAAATAAAAGTATATTAAAAATTAGCAAATATCCAGCAATTGTGGGGGTGAATTTCTGATTTCATTTTGGGCTATATCTATAGTGGAACTGCTTATACCAAATTAGGCATCTAATTTTGTAACTCCTACCTTTCTGTGACTTTGAAAAATTTAAAAACTCAAATGATCAGGTATGTCCAACATCTCACATAAGCACTACAATATTACATGAAGTCTTGGATTCAAAACTATTGCTCCAAGGTAACAGATTCTAGAATATAAGTATCAACCTGTAGGCAGCAATAGCTTCACTACTATTTGTAGTTGTATATAGAAAGTACTAAAATGTGTTATGAAGCAGAATATTGCTCTAAGGGGATGGCAAACCCTCCAGGGCTAGAGTCTATCCATAAACTTACATATTCCACAAACTAAAGTTTTTAACTGTAATGTAATCATGGTAGGGATAGGTGAAGAACCTCACATAGTTTGCACCCTTAAGACCAAAGCTGAGAATTAATTCTACTTAAATTAATTTTGTAGGGATGTGGAGAATAATTCTTATATCCCTGATAGGTGAAAGATTCTAATTAACAAAAATTAGAATTTTAGTTAAAGATGATGAATTTATTACATAGATTTACCTGTGTTTTCTTCTGAAATCCCACAAATAATGAGTCAAATACATTTTCCTGAAAAGTAAAAACCCATTAAGATAAATATATTGATAGAAGACAAAACACACCTAAAATTTTGAAAGCTGAAAACCAAACAAGTTTAGGAGACTTGAGGATGTGAAACTAAAATTGGCAGTGTGAAAAGCAGAGAATTGTGACTTATAGCACAGCACCCACAAAAGCCTCAGGAAGTGACAACACTGGATAACTAGAACTGTGAGAGTGGACTAAAAATCCCACTAGTTAAATGTCTTAGAGTTGACACATTTTTCACCAAAACACATCTATGTGCTGACATATCCAGCAGGCCTTGAATGAAATCAGACTAATTTTTAACCTTAATAAGTCAGGTTATCCTGTTCTGCCCAGTGAGCCCACTGAGATGCACAAGGACAGCCAGATGACAAGAGGCTTCAAATCTTTATGAGATATTTTCCCAATTAAATGCATTCTTTTATTTCTTATTTTTCATTACGACTTGCTCTCTGAGCATTATGTCATTCAAATTAAATTAACTTAATTCTCTTTATCATAACTTTGAAGATAAAAGGAAGTATTTTAAGTTACAGAATGAAATTAATCAATAAAATTGTGAAGTAGAAGTTTGTTTAAAAGTAGGGTAATAGAAACATCAAGTGTTTACTACAGTTTTCAGACTTCCTAATAATTAACATTTTATTTTAAATAAAATATGCTTTACTGGTGCATTTTAATCATACAATCATGTAATGAAATTCAGAGTGGTAGGGGCACACATGCACACAAGCACTTGGTGAGCTTCCCCTGGGTCCCACCTCACTTCCTCCCCTTCCCCATATATGATACTGAGATTGGCATTGATAATTTTGTATGTGTGCCTAGTGTCAACTGAAGCATTTCCTCCATCAAGTCTCCCTTCCCCAACCCAGCCCCTCCTCAGGGATTATTATACAAAAGTGGTTACTTTTTAAATGTTTTTCTGCCCATTTATTTGCAAGTACAATATAGATAAAGGATGTAAAATATCTGTAGGTTTCTGAAATGTAAGTTTATCATTTCATTTAATAAAAAAGACAACTTAGCATCTTTATACAGAAGTATGCATTCCAAAGTATTTCTCCAAAATTAAAATAAAATCAACTTTCAAAATGTGTGCCCTAAAAAAACTAATATGTGATAAAATTGTTATGTTGACAATATGACATATATGAAAAGTATCCTATAGGCATGTTGTTATATTGATCCTCAATGTACACAACTGTGGAGCATTGAGTTCCCATTCAGACTAGGTCCTCTGTGTCCAGATCCAACATTCTTAGTGATAGAATTAGTGTTCTTGCCAGGTGCAGTGGCATACTCCTATAATCCTAGTACTGGGGAAGCTGAGATGAAAGGACAGAAAGTTCAAGGCCAGCCTCAACAACTTAGGAAGACCCTCAGAAATTTAGTGAAACCCTGTACTCTCCTAATCCTCTCTTTTTTCTTTTCTCCATAATTCATTTAAGAGGACTAGAAATGTCTTGAAACAATGCCACACAATGCAAATAAGTGAAGAAACATAACATTTGTGTGTGCTTTATGCCTAAACTTATTTTAATAATGGGCTTTCAGGTCAACAAGAGACATACTAAGCCAGGCATGGTGGCACATGCCTGTAATTCCATAATCCCAGTATCTGGGAAGCTTAGGTTAGAGATCAGCCTCAGCATTTTAGCAAGATCCTTGGCAACTTGATAAGACGGTTTCAAAATAAAAAATAAAAAAGGCTGGGTGTTTAGCCTGAAGGTAGAATGCCCCTGGGTTTATTTCCTAGTACCAAAAAAAGACATAATAAAATTTTGATAGCCAATAGGCCTTAGAAATTTCTACAAATAGCTGTTCTCAAATTAAATCCTCTTAACTTTTCACAACTGAGGGTAAATGTTCACATGCAAGAATTACTTCCATAACTGGAAGTCATATTAAAGACTGTTCTGTTTATATTTCCATACATGTATGTATATATATGCTTATGCATGGGAAATATTATATTATGTATATTTTTATTTACATACTCTCCTATTATCTGTGTCTCATAATTATACAAGCATGAGTCTGTTTTTCTTTTGTACTCTTCCCTGTGGCCAGTTACTGGTTAATAGCAGAAATCAGTCTTGAAACTAACAAGTATTGAAAGATCAGGGGGAGAGTTGAAAATTACATGTAATTAAATGCTATTGCTAGGAGTAAAGTGAGATATGGAGAGTCACTATTAACACCTCTACTCTCCTCTTATCTATCAGAATATCTAAGCACTGAAAAGAATTAAAGCTGATAGTTGCCAAGACAGCTTGAGGGAGGCAATTAAATTGTAGACATCATTTAAGTCATATTATAGATTGTAAATTAAATTGTATTTAAAAAGAATATTGTAAAAATGGGGTACATAGATTCCATCTAATCAAATGTGAGTGGATAGTCAATTAACCATTCAATTTTTTAGGCATGGGGAAATGTTTTACTCTTGATAACTTTGCCCTAAATAAGTAGCAACATATCCTGAAAATTAAGAAGTTTTTTGAGATTTTACTAATCATAGCATAAGTTACTGAAACAGATTATTTGGTTATGTTGCATAAGGGAACAGTACTTGTAGAAGCATTTGTATTTTATTTTACTCAAAATTAAATAGACAATGCATAACAGCCATTAGCTTTTAGATCTTGTTAAGTAACTACTTCGTTCCCAGATGTATAATGGGCAACCATTATAGTCTATGTCTGATGGCTTCCAATGAATATAAAATGTTACATGGCTCCTTAATTTTTATTTGTGGTTTTGTTCCACGGAGTCTATTATGGTGATTTAAATTGGCATATAAAGTTATTTCCTCAACATAGTTTTACATATTTTGTCATCATTGATCTTCTAAAAGAAAATGAAATCTATCAAAATAATAAAAAGATAACTAAACACAAGGATTTCTCAGCATTGAAGCAATGATTCCATCCTAAATTTGAATGAGAGTCACTTAGGAGACTGCCAGAACCCTGGGATAAGGGAAAAATCCCCTGACTTTACAGATACCTTTTCTATGTCAACTAATCTGCCAAGGGAATTGAACATTTAAAGGAGGATATAAGGTTTCTCCATTATTGCTACATTCCCCTTTCATTATTGAGATTTTCCTGGTCATATTTTAAGTAGTGGGTAGATTTCCAGCCTCTCTCTAAAATCCCATGTAGCTTACAATATACCTTATATGTAAAATGGTAGAAGGAGGGGAAGGCCAAAGGTTGTATAAGTCTACTCAAAGACTAAATATAACTTAATTTCATAGTACCTTCATTAAGTAATTATTATAAACTTGCACAGAGTTCAATAATTTTATATATTATTTAAGCAAAAAGAAACATCATTCAAAAATTATCTTACAAGTAATTTTGGGACCCATTGGTAAGTAGGGCACTGCTTTTACATTCAGCGATATTAGTCATTACCTTACATTCTTAATGCAGAATTCAGTGTGAGAATATGCTTTGGGCCTCTCAGAAATGAGCATGCTGGCCGGGCGTGGTGGCGCACGCTTGTAATCCCAGTACTTTGGGAGGCGGAGACCGGAGGATCCAGGTTCGCGGCCAGCCTCAGCTCTCTCTCTTTCTCTCTCTCTCCCTTTCTCTTTCTCTCTCTACTTAGTGAGGCCTTCTGCAACTTCGTGAGACCCGGTTTCAAAATAAAGTATAAAAAATAGGGCCAGGGGTGTAGCGCGGAGGTAGAACGCCCCTGGGTGCAATCCCCGGT
>PVJS01017952.1:0-13346 GCA_004027185.1 Glis glis | reverse complement strand
CCCATTTCTAAGTCCTATAATTTTAATCAAATTACTTTCCCTAAACTTCATTTTCTTAGTATAAAAATATCAGGATGGTTAAAACATTGGCCTCCTATGCTTCCCAGAATGAGGTGAGTGTCACATTAAATGATACATGTAAATGTGTTGTATGAAGAGTAAAGGGCAATGCAATTTGCAATATCATCATTAGTACAACAACTTTAACAGTTAAAGTAAAAAAAACTACACAAGCTAGTCTTAGAAAAATGGAAAATAAAGGCCTTTTGCAAAACATCATGAAATTCTAGAGGCTCTACTCAGATCTGCGTAATGGGGCAATGCCATATGCTTTAGACCTCTAAATAGATATTTAGATCTCTAAATATATGCCACAGAAAAATTAAAGTATATGCATATAACCATTATTTTTAAAATAAATTTTGGTTACAAAATATTTGTTTCTCTGAAAGAGAAGGATTTCTTCCCCCAAGTAAAGACTGGAGTAAATTATGTTCTCTAGCAATCCCACATATATTACAAAAAATAAAATTAGATCTGTTGTAATTATAAGTGCATATTAACTGTCATTCTAATTTTGTGGGTAAAAGTTGGAGGTGGAGAAGTAGTGTTACTTCTCCAGGTAACACATAGTAAATGCATAAATTAATATTACAACTAAGCCTTCTTGCAAGTCAGAATACTTTAGACTATAACATCTTTATTCCTAACCAGTGCATTGAACTGAAAATTTTGTAGTTAGGATGTTGTACAATCACCATTTGTAGTTTGACATAAAATTTGGGTGATGAGTCAAGAGAAACTCTTCCAAAGATTAGAAAAAAAAACTGGTGTTGCCAAACTTATTTAGTGAAACAAAGTAAAAATTTGGTGTTAAAATCAGAAAGGATACCATTAAAAATGAAAATGCAAAGGTAATTTCCATGTTCGATATAGACACAAATATCCTAAATATGAATTATTGCAAACAAATCCACATATGTACATACATTGTGAGTAAATTGGGTTTATTACAAGGATAGAATAATGGTTTAATATTGTCAAAGTTGTTCATGATATAATCACATCATCAGGTGAAGAAACAACATTAATATTAAGTTCTGCTAAAAAATTCTAGTAAACTAAGGATCAAAGAAACCTTTCATAATGAGTTAAAGGGTATCACTTATTTAAAAAAGAATGCAAAACGTACTCAGAGTTACAGCTTAAAACCCTCTCCTGCAAAATCAAAAGAAGAAAAGAAATCTCAATATCATTATTTCAGTTCAATGTGTGTGTGTGTGTGTGTGTGTGTATGTGTGTGTGTGTGTGTGTGTGTGTTTACGATGCTGCTAGGCAAGGTAATAAGCTAATATATTGTTTTAAAAATTGGAATGAATAGAAAAAATCTCATTACTCGCAGATAACATAGTATTACTAAAAATAGGAGAGTTGAACAAGTTTGCTCAATGTACAATGTACAACAGTTAATTGCATTTCATATATAGATATAATTATATATCAATATAACATAGCTATACAATGTTACATAAATCTGTTTAAACTGGCAACAAATGCATAAGGTTTCTAGAATATAACCTAAGAAAATAAGCATATTATCATTTTAAAAGATTTAAAACATTATTAAAAATGGTTTAGAAATTCTAGTAAAATGGGGACATATACCATGTCTATGTAAAGGAAGAGGAAGTATCACAAAGATATAAAGTACTTATTCTTTTTCTTTAAACTTAAAGGAATTCAAAGCAATTTTAATAGTTTTATGCAACATAATAGGAGACTTGCATATGTAAATGATCCCAATGTCTACATAAAAGGATACAGGACAACAAATAAGCCACACAATTCTGTGGAAAAAGAACAATATGCAGAACTTGCCCTACTCAATATCAAGATAAGTCATAAAGCTAACTAACAGCATTTGATTGGCTCAGATTTATAATTCATTTAAGGAAGCAGGATGATTTCAGAACAGTCGCATGTAAGTGGAAGGGTGATGCATGGCAGAACTGACAGCACCAATGAATACAAGAAGGACAACTGTTCCATAGGCTATCCTAGAGTAATGGGTACTCCACTATAAGACAAAAGGCAACAGGGAAGCCAGGTGCAGTGTCACACACTTGTAATCCCAGTACTTGGGAGGCTGAGACATGAAGATCCCAGGTTTGAAGCCAGCATGCGCTAGCTTAGTGAGACCCTGCTTCAAAATTTACAAATAAAAAGGGGTGGGTGTGCAGCTCAGTGGTAGAAAGCCCCTGGGTTTAATTCCCAGTGCTACAAAAGTTGGGGGGGCATCAGAGAGGGTTGGAATGCTTCTATGCAGCACAAATTTTGAGCAATTCTTTCATAGGCAACTGGCAACAATGATTGTTCAACAAAGGAGTGGTTAAGATTTTTTCTTTATTTTAGAAGGAGTTGCTTCCCCTCCTTATGGATTGTTAGTAAGGAAATTTTCCTGAATTTCTGTCACCATTTTCCATGAAAGAAAAATATTATGATCATAGATGCTACATTTCCTTTAGAAAACATTGTTGATTGCTTTCAGAAAAAAATACTAAGCTACTAGCCTAGTTTTCCTTGCAATTATCTATTTTCTTAAAATCTGCCTCTGTAATCTTGTATTTATTATGTTTTCTTTGACTACACTGAGGGGTCTCTGTGAATCTTAGATTGTAATCTAGCTTTTAATTTTATTATATTTGGTTGTTTTGTAATTTTTTCTGTATTATAAAATTAAAACTTGCTCTAAAAATTATGTCATTGATTTACAATCCGTGTACTAACCAATCTGTGGAAATCCATGAAACAAATACTTCATGTATTACAAAACTAGGGGATATATACACAATGGAATTCTGTTGAGCCATAAAGATGAACAAAATTATGTCATTTGCAGGGAAATGGATGGAACCAGAGAACATTATGCTAAGTGAGATTAGTCAGTCACAAAAAGTGAAGAGTTGAATGTTCTCCCTCATATGTGGAAGCTAGGGAGAAATTGGGACATAGGAGGAACTCCAGACAAAAGAGGAGAAATCTTAGTTGAGTGAAGAAGGGGGCCTAACTGAAGGAAACACCTCATGGACATGATGTTTATTCACAAACTTATCAAAGCCAATCACTGTGCTGAGCATGGGAAGGAGGGGAGGGGAAGTTGGAATAGGGCAGGAACTGGGGGAGGGCTAAATGAGTACTGTGTGCATGTATGCCTCTATCACCCTGAACTTCAAAAAAGATGTATGATTACAATGCACCAATAAAAAATACTTCATAATTTATCTTGAAATGTGCTTATTTCCTACAAGAACATTTTCATACAACATAAATCTTTAAATTGCCTGGAAAAATCTTTCAAGAAGCATGTGTAAGGCATGTAGGAAAACCTAATACATAACAAAGTAAAGAGGGAACATTCAGAATGGGAAAAAAATCCTGCCAGCTAACCTGCTGATAGAGAACTAATATCCAGAATATATAAAGAATTTAAAAAATCCAACACCAAAAAAAAGAAGAAAGAGAGATGAAGGAAGGAAGGAAGGAAGGAAGGAAGGGAGGGAGGGAGGGAGGGAAAGAAAGCCCAAATAACCCATTCAATAAATGGGCAAATGAACTAAACAAATACTTCTCAAAATAAGTATTACAAAATACCAGAAAGTATATGAAGAAAATGTTTAACAGTTTTGGCCTTCAGAGAAATGCAAATCAAAACTACATTGAAATTTAATCATACTCCAGTTAGAATTGCAAGCATCAAGAATACAAATAACATTAAATGCTGGGAAGAATGTGGAATAAAAGGACTAGTATGCACCGTTGGTCGGAATGTAAATTAGTACAGCTGCTATGGAAATCAATATAGAGGTTTCTCAAAAGAACTAAAAATAGGACTACCATATGATCTAGCTATACAACTCCTTGGTATTTATCCAAAGGAATTAAAGTTAGCATGCTTTAGAGATACACATAAACCCATGTTTATCACACACAATTTACAACAGCCAAACTATGAAATCAGCCTGGGTTTCCATCAACAGATGAACGGATAAAGAAAATTGTGACTTACACACATACAAACAAACATACACACAGTTTTATTCAACCATGAAGAAGAATGAAATTATGCCATTTGCAGGAAAAATGGATGTATCTGGAGGATATTATGCTAAAGAAAATAAGCTAGACCCAGAAAGAAAAGTATCATATGCTTTTTCTCCTATGTGGAAGCTAGAGGAAATGAAGAAGATAGGGATGTCGTGAGAATAGAAGGGAGACCATCTGGGTAGAGGAAGGGAACAACTGGGAAGGAGGAGGAAAGGTCAAGGGGAAGTGATGGGGAGTGTAACTATTCAAATCATATTATATGCATGTATGAGTATGCCGTGATGCATCTTACTACTCTATAATTAATATACACCAATAAAAATCTAGCACGTAGCAAACAGTGGGTAAGTGCTACTTTTCTTATTTTCTCATGTTTTATTAGTGGATAGTAAGTTAATTGAGATGAATTCAAATGGATTATTACTTAAAATTTGTATTTTAAGGTTAATTAGACAATTTGTAGAAGATAGAACTATAAAGTATTAAACATGGGAATTGTTCTTTAATGATAAAATCCAAGCTCCTCTTTCTAGAAGTAACTCAAACTGAAAGAAACCAATCATAGAGGGTATCTGTAGCAATTATGTGATCCTGTCTTCTTACTGATAGAGCCAAGAATCATGATGTGGTACTACTTTTTTAATAAATAGTGTAGGAAACATTTCTGTATGAATTACATTTAAGTATTATGTATTGTTTTTCTCAAATTAATACTTCATAAACATGCACACACACACACACACACACACACACACACACACACACACGTAACACAAATTTCCACTATGTTTTTTGTGTGTGTGGTAGTGGGGATTGAAACCAAAAGCATCCTACCTCTGAGGTACACTCCAACCTTTTTATTTTTTATTTTGAAACAGGGTCTCGCTAAATTGCTGAGGCTGATCTAGAACCTGCAATCCTCCTGTCTCAGCCTTCCAGATACTGGGATTATAGGAGTGAGCCACAGCACCTAGCACATATTTTCACTATTATTTTTTTTAAAAACATGAAATAGACAAAGGGCCATTTTATATTCTAGTTGCAAAATATTTCTCAACATTTAGTTAGTGCACCTACTCCAGAATGCAATACATAGTCACTCTTTCTTTGCATGGTTATTCTTGGATTAGACCAATGACCGATTTGAAATAGAGCTAAATCGTATGTATCCTCTACTTAAACTAGCTAGTCTTTAGAATGTCTTTATCAATCTATCAATCTTATAGAAAATCCAGGTATTCAATTATTTCCTCACAATATTCCAACTTTCACATTTAATCATATATACAACATTAAGTATAAAAAGACTGTCCTTTAAAATCTATTTAGAATTTTATGGTATGCTAACCAAGATATCAACAAATGGTTTTCGCTAAGATCCAATTACTCTTTTTCTAACTATATATTTTTTCTAAAAATGTTGTTTTGGCATAAATGTTCATAACTTACCCAAGAACTAAATATTATACAATTTTGTTTTATGTTGTCAGTTCCAATATATGTGTATGCAAATATATATACACACATACAGAAAGACATGCATGTACTTCAGAATCACTGTTATTCATTTATTCTAAAATACATTTATTTTATTATTCTATGTGAACAAAAACGTTTGATTCCTAATTTTCCTCTAAAACAGCTTTTAAGTTTTCTTTAATTCCATGCAATGGGAATGGCTATACTTTAATATGCACTGGATATTTGCATAATTGTGTGCCAAAAGTAAAATTTTGTCAGCTACTCACTAGCAACAACCAAATTTCAAATATTTTTAGGTGGGTAGACTCATCCTTAAACTCAATATGAGTGACTAGGAATAAAGGCAAGAGGAGGAAGAGCAGGAGTTTGGTGAGGAAAGTTGAGATCAACTTGGATATGAAATGAAGCTCCCAGAATTTTAGAATCTGAGTCAGATATTAGTAAGATATTAGCCAAGAAATAAGACTTAAATCTGGCTAAATGCTTGAATTAGATTTTGAGATATTATTCCTCTACAATACCAATTTGGCCCACTCTGAACCCATCACTGTAGTTCTCAGTGGGAGCCAACCTCATCCCCATTCACACTGGAGGGCTTCGTTGGTGAACAATTTTTAGCCAGTTAATTCTTAGGAAACAGTCACTCTTCATTTGGGAACATTCCTTCTTCTTATAACAGAAATACAGAAAATTGAGAGGCTGGATATGAATGAGGCAGGATGTCGCTTAAACTGCCACTAGCCACCATGTAAGAATCATGAGAAAAGAGAGTCTATGTTAAAACTCACTCTCTAAACATCAAAGTGTAGAGAAAGAGGCACTCTAAGAGCTTTAGGACAAGCCAGATCAACATTTGCCTAAACATACACCCATCTGAAAGCCCACCTTTTTTATTTCCTTTTTTTCTTTTCAGTACTGAGGATTAAACCAAGGAACACTCTACCACTGAGCTATGTCCCCAGACCTTTTTAATTTTTATTTTGAGACAGGGTCTTGCTAAATTGTAACTTGCGATCCTCTTGCCTCAGCCTCTCCAGTAGGTGTAGGTGACCAAGCCTGGCCTCACTCTATTCGTGAACTTCCTTTTACTTGAGTCATTAAGTTTCTTTACTGATGAACCTATGTTAAATTGGGCTTTTGTACCACAACATACAAATGAACTGACAGGTTTGGTCATGATATGAGAACATAAAATTCAGATAGAGATACTTCTTTTTCTTTCTTCCTTTTTTTGTGTGTTACTGAGGAATGAACCCAGGGGCACCCATTTATTATTATTATTATTATTATTAATTATTATTATTATTTAATTTTGAAACAGGATCTTACTAAATTGCCAATGCTGGCCTTGAACCTGTGATCCCCCTGTCTCAGTCTCCCAGCTTCCCAACTACTGGGATTACAGGTGTGTGCCAGCGCACCCACCCAGTAATAACCTTCTATTTAGGAAAATGAGAATTGAAAGGTAAAAGTTTAGTATTTGCTTATAGATAATAAGAGAATATAGAATTATTATTTTATTCTACCCCATAATTACTAGAAATTATCTTTATATTTATCATTTCCTCACAAAACGATTCTGTTATCAATATCACTTTCATCTGAGTAAGATTTTTGCTAAGAAAAGTATAAAATTCTTAATTCATAAATCTGAACAGTAAACACAACAAATTGAACACACTGTACCAAATAGAATGCAATTTTTCTAAGCATGTTTAAACAAAACCAATACTGTTATAAGAGACACTAAGGGCTGGGTGTGGTGACACATGCCCAAAATCCTAGTATTTGGGAGACTGAGACAGGAAATTCTCAGGTTTGTGGTCAGCCTCAGCAACTTAGTAAGACCCTCTGCAACTTAGACCCTGTTTCAAAATTAAAAATAAATAAAATAGGGTTGGGATATAGCTCAGAGGTAGAATGCCCCTAGGTTCAATCCCCAGTACCAGAAAAAATAAAATAAAAATTTTAAAAGAGAGAGAGAGATGCTAAATCCTTTTAGTGCTTTAAAAAATATCAGGAACTATGCCAAGTGTTTGGGATAAAATGATGTACCAGATGTTGAGTGCACATAGGGAATTTTATTAGTCACGTGATGGCAAAGCCATTTAATGTTAGAAAATTAATCTGCAAATATACATATCTTAAAATTAAAAATATTTGAGTTGGCTATTGTTAATTGAATAACATTTATTTACAGTGTTTAAAATACGTTACAGTTTTTATATTTCACCAATTGTGGGTCTATTCAAGATGGATTGTTAGTTTTTTAAAGTATTTTATGCTTTTCACAATCTGAACTTTAAATCAAATGGATAATTTTATCCATTCTCAATTCATCAAACAAATGTCGGAAATGTTTGAAACTAGTAAATGTATGAAATTGTATTTTACTATGTTTTCGGCATTACCATTGAAACTCTATAAGGTAAAAATCTGTCTATATAACAGAAGCACAAGACAACTAGACTGTCAAAATTGAAAGCACATTGTTCTTTTTTTCAGTGCTTTTCATTAGTGAGCCATCCTTCACTAATGAATTCCTTGATTAAAAAACACACACATACTTTTATGTCTACAAAGTACAAATGCTGTCTGGTAATATTTTGAACCTTCTTATTGCTAGTTAAAAGGAAAAAAGTTGTTTGAGACTTAGCTGATTTCTTTTCAAGTTTTCAACATGTTTGAAAATTTAGCACAAAAATGTTTCTAAGGCTTCATTGAAAATTTTATTTGAAAGTTGATCTACATAGGATATAAACTCTGTTGAAGTTTTAAAGTACAGATTCAAACAAGAATGCTTTCCTATAATGGATAGCACAATAAAATTCACATGGATTCATGAAGTTAACTTTTCAAATAATTAAAAAGAATAGATAATTTAGAAGTTCTAAAGGAGGAACAGATGAGGGGTTCACAAAAAAAGAGAGGAAATGAAGGAAAGGAGACTGCATCCATTATTTCAGGAATATCATCAACTAACAACCATCCACTGAGTATTTAACAAGCAAAAGGTGACGTTTAATAAGAATGCAAAGTATGTAATATCTTATTCAGAGAAATAAGCTATCTGGGTTTCATTAATTGTATATTTATAAATTTAAGAAATAAAATTGTCAGAGTATTTTTGCTTAAAAATATCTCCAAATTTTATTTGAAAGTTATAGCTAATTAAAATATCATTCAAAAGGCAAGTGGGGAGGTTTATGAAGAAGCTCAGATAATACAGAATGTTGATACAAAAAAGTGATGGTTCCCCCTTTCCCAATAATCTCTATCACTATTCCATAAGCTGTTACCATCAAATTAACAATTATAACATGATTCAAAATTTTGTGTCAGATTTTTATAGAAACAAGCCAGGCAAGGTGATGCATACCTGTAATCCCAGTACTTAGGAGGCTGAGACAGGAGTATCTCAGGTTTGAGGCCAGCCTCAGCAACTTAGCAAGACCCTCAGCAATTTAGTGAGACTCTGTTTCAAAATAAAAACAATTAAAAGGACTGGGGGTATAGCTCAAAGGTAGAATGCCCCTGGGTTCAATCCGCAGTAATACACACACACACACACACACACACACACACACACACACACTACATATATATACACACACACATATAAAAACAGTAAATACAAGAACATATTTACAAAATGTTCCTATTTCTGTTGACGTTAACATAAAATATAAGTAAAAGTTGAAGATTAATCTTCTCGGTATCCCTGCCTTCCAATGAGATTTTACAATGAAGCTCCCAAACACATAGCCACGGTGACTATGCCAAAGGCAGTAAGTGGCTGAACTTGAAATAGGCAGGCAAGAGTCACCGATGAGCTATTGAGAAAACATTATGCTAATGTTAATAATGTGAAGCCCATGAATTGAATATTTAATTCCAACCTACCTCTATTGTATTTTCTTTCTGACTCCACAGATCTCGGTTGTGTTTGCTATTATGGAGATTCCTATCTTGAATTTCAGAATGTGTTTTTAAAGCCGCAAAATAGCATGTCCCTAAAATTTCAGACCTCCAGTTCCTATGGACTCCTGCTGTATGTCAAGCAAGACTCAAATTCAGTAGATGGATTTTTTATTAAATTGTTTATTGAAAATGGGACTTAATGGTAAGTCATTCATTTCATATCATTTCATGAAAATTTTAGGAAGTCAGTTGATTGCCTGCTTTAGTGGTTATTGTCAAAATAAAATTTAAATTTAGCTCTACTTTCTATACTCCCCACCAGGCTGTCTCTTGTTCTACTTTTATCATTTTTACTGTTCAGTATTTATATATCAAAATAGTATACAATTTGAATTAACTTTATCTTGTTATCTTTATAATTTTGTTGACTCTTTTATGTTGACCACTTCTCTAATTTCCCACGGATAATAATTAACACTTTTTATAACCTCAGTAGCAGGTGTGGTCTGGGAACCTTAGAGTATAAATATTCTTTCAGATGGTCCTAAAGGAAAAAAAACTATTTTCATTATAATGCTAACATGTTATTTGCTTTCTACACTCTCATTGTCATAAATGTATAGTATTTTTTTCTGAGACTACATGAAATATAATGATATCTTTGCCATGATTGCCAATGTAATGCATGCTTATGAGTTTTTTGATTTTTATAATCCTGTAAAAATTTATAAAAATGTTATAATTTTTGTATTTTTATTTTTTTTTAATTTTTAATTTTGTAAATATTGATATATATATATATATATATAACCTAATACACAAAAACTTTTTGAGGTTCTCAAGAATTTTTAAGAATACAAAAAGATTTTGAGTCTGAGGCAAAAAAAATGAGATTGCTGATTTAACACTTGGTAGACTTTCTATGACCTTCTATTTTTAGGTCTTTTTATTGACATGTAATAATTATACAATTTATGTGGTACATTGTGATGTTTTGATACATATGTATATTATGTAATAATCAAACACAGAAAAATAATAATATATATTTCAAAAAACTAGAAGAAAGGATTTTGAATATTTCACCATTTATCAAAGGAATGGTAAGTATTTGAAATAAGGGATAATAATATTTTTCAAAAGCCCAAGATTACACAGCTATAAAATTTGAAGCCAATTTTGGTTTGAAAGTGTATGCTCTTTTCCTAGTACCTTAGCAAATTATCTCATATTATTGTTCTAAAACCTAGTCTAATGATGTCATCCCAATAATCATTGCAATGAAGTAGTTACATCAGCACACTAGTATATAAAATATCATAATTGTATTTTCCCTACCATTTTTATGATGTAATGTATGTAGACATATTGTGAATCTCCATAAATGGGCGAGATATACCTCAAAGTTTAAATAAGCCAGGTTCTACTCATTTTATTTAAATGCTCATCTGTCTTAAGTAGTACAATGCACACAGAATATTTAATATAAATAAATAGTAACTACACATAGAGGCATAGTAGAAGCAAGAGTATTTTTACTCAACCATATATCTGATTAGTCATTCATTGAATAACATATCTATCACTAGTCACTATACCAGGTTCTGAAGACTCTGCTAAATATAATCAATGAAATAATATAAGTAATCAACTTGCATCACCCGGAACCTTTAAGAAACAAATTGTTTATCCCTATTCTATAGTATTTTTTCTCAACTAAGACCAGAAATCTTCATTAGCTTTATGACAGGCATAAAAATAGAGAGTAATTCCAGGTTTGGTGGCACATGTCTGTAATCCTAGTACTTAGGAGGCTGAGACAGGAGGATTGCAAGCTCGAGTCCAATCTCAGCAACTTAGCAAGACTCTCAACAACCTAGGAAGACCCTGTTTAAAAACAAAAAAATAAAATAAAATAAACAGGCTGGGTGTGTAACTCAAAGGTTGCATCACCCTGAGTTCAATCCCCAGTACCAAAAACCAAAAACAAAAACAAAAAAATGGAGAGTGCAAAAGTAAAAGCTTATTAAGTGCAGACAATATTGGACATTGATAATGGCCAGAATTTTTCTCTTAGCACAAAATATTTTTTTCATCTGCTAACACAACTGCTATGACAATGTATGTAACTCAGTTTCTTTCACCACTGTGGACATCTCTAATCAGATGCATCATGAAAAATTACCAGAAGCTGTAGGAGTTGTGGGTATAATATTTTATGAAATACTGAAATACTAAGACTAACTGTTGGTCACTATTTGTACTTTCAAATGGAAAAAATAAAACTCATGATTGGTTAAACCAAGATATTTAGGAATTATAAAATTAATGGTTGAAGAGGTGCATGGAATTTAATTCCCCTAGATTTTATGGCAAAGAAAGAATATATATCAGCATAGCTTATAATTATAATTACTATTGTGTATTCAGTTGCAGTTATTTTTCAGTTTCTATCTTAAGAAGTTTTATTAAGATCATGGACTCATGAGCTGCACTATCAGAGTTTGAGTCCTAGCTCTGTCCTGCGGAGCTTTGTGACCTTACATGCGCTTTCTACTTACGTTTACTCACTTGAAAAATGGGTATAATAAGAAATGTTAGGATGTCTAACTTAGCAAATGACCACACAGTAAGAAGTAAAACCAAGTGGGGTATGGTGGCACACGTCTGATACAGGAGGATCGCAGGTTCGAGTCCAACCTCAGCAAGTTGGTAAAACTCTCAACAACCTAGCAAGGCCCTGCTTCAAAACAAAAAATAAAAAATAAAAGGCTTGGGTGCTCAGAGGTAGAATGCCCTGGGTTCAATCCCTAGTGACCCCCCCAAAAAGTAAAATCATGTAAAACATGTAGGATGATGTCTAGTACATAAGAATCATAAGTGAGTGTGAGAGTAGTTAGCTGCTTTCACTCTATGTCTTACAACGATCCTGCAAACTGAGGCTCAGAGAGAGCGACTGCGTTACACATGCTCTTCTCTTTTAAAGATACATCAGGAATTTTCACTATTTTATATAAATCCACTACATAGTATTGCTTCCTTGGAATTATTTAGAGGAAATCTTGGTGTTATTCTATCATCATGATTTTCATATTCTCTTATTCTGCTATGATTTGTGAAATTATGCACCATTTTCCACACCAATTTTAAAAGCATAGCTGGGCGTGGTGGCGCACACTTGTAATCCCAGTACTTTGGGAGGCAGAGACCGGAGGATCCGGGTTTGCGGCCAGCCTCAGCTCTCTCTCTCTCCCTCTCTCTCCCTCCCTGTCTCTCTCTCTCTCTCTCTACCTAGTGAGGCCCTCTGCAACTTCGTGAGACCCGGTTTCAAAATAAAGTATAAAAAAATAGGGCTGGGGGCGTAGCGCGGAGGTAGAACGCCCCTGGGTTCAATCCCCGGTACCGCAAAAAAAAGCATAATCATAAGGGATTACATTTACATTACAATTTTCATAAAGATATAGTTGTGGCTGAACCTTTAGAGTATTCATAATTTAAGGTCTGTTCAAATTCTAGAAATGCAGAACTAAGAATAAAAATTTTTAAAGAAAATTTAAGTTTTTAGGAAAGTTAAATAAGTCAAACTTAATTTTTAAAAATGCCATACCATTGGTGACACGGCAGGGGGAATCCGAGGCCCGCATCCGCAAGAAAATGGAAAGATCTGGAGAACATTATGTTAAGTGAGATTAGCCAATCACAAAAAAAGAAGGGACATATGTTTTCATTAATATGCGCAATTTAGGGAGTAGTGGGGACACAAAAGGGACTCCAGTGACAATGGAGAACCCTCAGTGGTGCAAGGGAAGGGGTACAAGGGAAGGGGAAGGGTAAGAAAG
>PVJS01017951.1:0-35516 GCA_004027185.1 Glis glis | reverse complement strand
TGTGTAAACCCTGAAAACTGACGCTGAGTGTAATCCAAGATGAGCCTGCAACCTTGAAACACCCGCCTATCCTATTTAATTACAAAAGGTTGGTGGATATTTAAAGTTTGGTCATTTAGGAGAGAGGTCCGCAAGGTCAGCCTGGACAAACTCGCCCCAAATCAGACTGTGCAGGGGTCTGATAGTGTCAAAAGAGTTGACTAAATATATATTTTGTGCCTATTTTTCCCCCTGCACCTGCATTTTCTAAATTTAGAGCAGCCTTCAGAGATCTAGATAAAGACAGCTTTGACATTTTTATCTTAATTGTCTCATTTCTACTAAGTTCTTTAAAATACTACAATCAAACACCGAATACAACAGTTGAGGGACTGGGTTAAATTGACAGTAATATAAATGAGTTTGTCCTTTTGGGGAAGGTCTAATTATTGAGGATTAAATACTGCGCTGCTTTCTAAAAATACTAAGCAGGATTCAGAGGGAAGATTCACAGAGTTGTGTGACAATAGCTGGCAGCCAAGTGGAACCCGCCTTGTCTTCTTCAAGGCGTGTCCTCATTAGAATGTAGACTCCTGGTTAACCAAGGCTCAGCGGCCCCAGAACAATAACAGGTAGAACTCAGCAGACCCTAATGAAAGCAGAATATTCTATGGAGTTGGAAATCAATAGGTTTTAGCCAGTCTTATGCTAATGAACACTCAAGAGTTCTTTATCAATCTCTTGGGGGTTTGAGGAAATTATACCAGCAACGCTGGACCCATGGTCGGGTCAGCACTTTCCTGTTGGGGTCTTTCCAATGCCCCTTTCAAACCTAGGCAATGGCTGGCCGAAGTTTGAATGCTCAGTTGCGCAGTATTGATTTAAAGACATATTTGTCCTCATCTGTTCAGGAAGAGTACGGAATGCAAATCGCAGGATTCTCCTAATTGGATTCAGCATGTTGTGTATTAACTAATTAGGAGTTTCCCTTTTTTTTGTGCTTGCTTCTTTTTTTGTCAGCTCAGCTATTTTAATCCTCTTTATTCCGTGAAGCTAGAATATAAGATTCATTATTTTCTTTTTAAATATTTGACAATGCACTTTCAGCCCTATTGAGGTGACAGGGGACATTTGAGGAGAAATGCTGATCTGATTCCTCCGTGTGCTTGCTAATGCTCTTCCAGTAAACTCACCTGTGACGCTCCCTTCCCTGACCTGCCTGCAACACACTAGAACACGCCTGCACATGCACGCACACACGTGCTCGCGTGCACAGCTCCCATGGACTCAGGGCTCGAAAGGTTCTGATCAGCTCTTCAGCAGGCACTCCGCTAATAGCACACCCTCGTTTGCCAAATGGACGGCGGCTGGTGCAACTAGCTTGCCGCACCAGTTGCAAATGAAACAACTGCTGAATGGCTCCCGGTGACTTAGCATTCCAGAGGCATCTGATCCCAGGGAAGCAAATGTTCCACTACTGAGAACTTCTGAGTCCAATTCTGCACAGCCTTTGTTCTTGCTGAGTTACCAAGCCCAGGGCTTCTTTTGAAATCCATGGACACCCTGAGTTTGGGCCAGCCCTGCAGGGAAGGGAGAAGCAGGCCTTTGTGAGGGTCCTAGGGGAGCGGGCCACCTGTGGACAAGCTCAAGAGGTAGGATGGAGGTGAGCTGCACGGAAGAAGTGTGCTGTGTGGTAGACCGGGCTGCGTATGGGAAGGGCGGGGATGCGAAGTTTCCTGAACATTGTGGGGCAGATGGGATGGATTTAAACGAGACAAGGGGTCATGGTCATCCGCAGTCACTGCCTGCTGAATCTTACTTAGTATTTAGGAAGTAAAGGTCTTCAAAGAATAAAATTATAAGAGCATTGCTCTTTGTAGATCGTATACGTAGGTGTGTGCTTCTTATCATTCTGAGACTATGCACACGTGTCAATTGAAATCCGGTGGAACGGCTCAGTGGAGTGAGCATCAGGTGTCTCAGCAAGCCAGTGGCCCAGAGGCAGCGTCTCAGTGCCCAGGGACCATTTCCCCTCCAGGGCCAGGGAATTCCTTCTTTCCTGGTGGGCTGTGAACCTGCTAAAAGTGTGGCTGTGCTTTTATTCTGAGAGCTCAAAACAGTGCAGGTGCTAAAATCCCCAACTGTCATCTCCACAGCTCTGGGGAGAGGAGGGTGTGGGTCTGCAGCCCTCCTATGGTGCCTGGAGAGCAGAAAAGGGTTGGGGTTAGGGACAGGGCCGGAGTTAAGGTCAGGGTTATGGGTAGGTGTGGGGCTAGGGATAGAGTGAAGGTCAGGGATAGGGTTAGGGATGAGCGGTGTGGTAGGGGTGGGATTAAGGGTAGAGATAGATCAGGGGTAGGGGTAGGGGAGGATTGGTGTTCGGGAGCCTTAGGGGTAGGACTGGGATTAAGGTCAAGTTCATGGCTGCAGTTATGTTAGGACAGTTCGAGGTTACTGTTCCTCCTAATCAAGGACTAAGGATGGAGCTGGGGCTAGCTGGCCCTTCCTGACTAGTCACCTTCATGGGACCTTCGACCACATGAATGAAGCTTCAGGGTGTTGATGGGGGTGTCACAGCAGACTGGAGAGCTGTGAAGGTCCGCATTGTCACCTCATGTCACACCTAGCTCACCTGAAAGCTGCAGTCACCCCACTGTGTAGTGAAGCCCAGACAAGTTATCTTTTGTTGTTTGGAAGACACCATCTTCTGTGGCTAGAGAGTGCAGTGGTGATGCAGACCTCCATGGGAGTCCACAGTGGGCTGTCCTCCTGGGCTCTGGCAGCAGCGAGACATTCCTTGCATACTTCTACAGTGCTACACCTGACGCTTTAAATACGTTGTATAGTTTTTTCTTTGTTAAATGCAAGTTTTTCAATGTTTGTTAAATGCAATTAACCATATTTCTTAAATTCAATTAATGTTTGTTAAATTTCAATGTTTTCCAATGTTTGTTAAATGCAAGACCCCCTGTTGGGGTATATGGAGACAAGGAAAACACGGCCCGACAGTAAGGGACAGGCTCCATTAAGGAATAAAACCTTGAAGGAAGCAACTGACCAGGGGTAGAGCCCGTGAGAGTCAGAAGCCTGCCTCCTTACAGGCTAGGGGCTTTTTATGGGACAAGGAAGGGGGTGGGTACAGGAGTATGCTAATGGCCAGTTCATCTCAAGGAAAGGCAATGGTCAGGAGGCGTTTCTCTTTTTCTGTTACTTTGTTCTTGGTCCTCCTCCAGCATGACCCCATGGCCAGACCTCACAGTCAGACCTCGCAGTGCCCACACCCCCAACTTGCTGGCTGTGTTAAATGCAAGACCCCCAACTTGCTGACTGTGCTCCCAGGCTTTGGTGGTAAGAGATCTGGGGGCTGTGGGGCCCAGCTCAGAAAAGGATTAGCTCCTGCTCCAGGCCCACTGGACGGCGCTGCCAAGACCCGAGAGGGCTTCCCGGGCTGATCCAGAGCTACCTGCTCTGAGCTGGCCACCGTGTGCTTCACAGCACTCAGGTGAACCTCATTAGTCTGGAGGAAGCGAATGTCATCCATCACAAATCCACCCACTGAGTCTGCACAGCACAGCCCACGGCCCTGTAAAACTTCCTCATGGTCTTGGATGTTCTGAAACCACAGTGGCCAAGAAGTTATGGCCAACTGGATGCTGATCACCAGGACAATAGGAGAAGAGGTGTAGGTGCCCCATGGAGGCCAGCTCTCGGGCTTGCTTTCTGAATCTGTGTGCAAGGCTGCCCATGCGGATACCAGGCCTCAGGGCTGGGCCCTCAGATGCATTCTGTATGAATATTCGGGAAGGTGCACACACCTGCCTCTGTGTGTGAGCGTTTGTTTTGTAACAGCTACTAGGACACCTTGCAGTGTTCTTCAGTTGTTATATTCTAGCCCAAGTGCCCAGGGTCCTACCATCTATCTTTTCTTTCTCTGGATATGCACATTAAGGCTCAGATATTTAAAAATGCAAATTCAGGATATCAGCTACTGGACTCCAGGGCTTTCCCAACCAACATGGGACAAATTATTGGAACTGTTGCTCCTCCTCCCAAGCCTGTGAACTGGGCTAGCAACGACATCACCTCTCCAGAGTGGTCGTGGCCTTCTGTGCAGAGCGAGTACCCCACACATGGCAGCAGTCATCGCAGTCATGCTAGTAGCTACCTGCTTCACACACCTGGTCTTACATAGCTGGTTCGGGGGAAGGCAGGGATTATTTTGCCTTCTGTCTTAGTTTCTTCTTGCTGCTATAACAAAATACTACTTGGATTAGATGCTTTATAAACCACAGAAACTTCTTATTCACGTTTCTGGGGGCTGTGGGGCCCAGCTCCAGGTGTGGCAGGCTTGGTGTCAGGTGAAGGCGAGTCCCTCATGGACCACCTCTATGTATTCTCACTTGGGTGAAGGAATGAAGAGGATGGACCTGCTCTTCAAGCCCTTTTCTAAGGACACTAGTCCCCTTCATGAGTGTGGAACCCGCCTGACTCGACCGCTTCCCAAGTGGCCACAGTGGAGATGAAGTTCCAGCATCTCCTCACGCTGCAGCCGTGCTGGGGATCATGCTCAATGTGGTTTTTAGGGGGACACAGCATTCGAGCCACAGCGGTGTCTCAAAACTGCTTTTATGGATCTGATTCTTTCTTGTCTGGAGTTTCCCTAGTTTTCCTTCTGCCATCTTGAGACTCTAACATAAAGTGTACGAAGCTCACTGCCTACTAGAACTCAGGGTTTCAGCTCTGTAACAAAGTCACAGGACAGCAGGAAAGGATAAAATGAATGAGTCAGAGTTCAGAGGCTGCTGCAGGCGTGGACAGCTTTGCACCCTCGTTCTGCGTACCTGCCTCCCGGCCGCTGGCCCGCCTGTGGATGGGCCTGGCCAGGCCTCACTGGGAAGGAGCACCAACGTCAGGTGGCTTGCCTTTCCCTTGAGGAATTAAACCGCACCACGAGGAACCAGTATGTTTTCATGGACTTAATTTGGAGCTATGAACACAATAGGATTCAAGGGTATGGAGCCCCAAAGTAAAGTGGGGGGAGGTGGCCAGCTCCATGTTGTCTGCAAGAAGAAAGGCATTTGCAGGGCCTCGCCGGGGGCTGCTCCCACCAGCAGACAGGTGGCCGCCCCAGTCCTCCCTCCCCAGCGTGGAAGGCACGCAGTTTCCAATGTGGGCGGCTCCCCACCTGGCCTCTGGCAGGTTTCCCACAGGAGTCTCATGGAAAGCGCTGGCCTGGACCGGCCCTTTCCAGGGGCTTCAAGTCCAGGTGGCCCGTATCTTCCTTCCCCATAAACAGGAGGAAGCTGAGGCTGGTGTCTGAGGGAGCAGTCTCAGCCCCTGTCTTTGAGCAGCCTCCTGTCTAGTGAAGGCCACGGTCATGGAAAGCCATCCTCGTGGTGTGACAGATTCCAGGGCGCAGGAGAGGAGGGGCCATGCCACCTGTGGTCCCTGGGTTTTTGGGGGAGAGGAGGCTGAGGCCCTCTGAGTGCCCAGGAGGGGACAGTCTGCCCTGTTCATCTGCCCTGCTCTATGTGGTGAAATGTGTGCTTCTGCTACATGCGGGACTGGTAAAGCATTTTGACTCTTTCTTGTAGAAAAGTACAGAGGGAAACACAACCAATGCCCACATGCCAGCAACTGTACTTAACATCTCTAACATTTCTCCAGAAAAACAATTTGGTGTTGTCCCGCATCAACCAGTATATGGAGAAACAGAAATTCCTGTGTATCTGCTAAGGGTATAAATCTGGATGCCCACTCTAGACAATAGTTGGCAGAGCTGTGCCAAGCTAGATGCCTCCATACCTGCCCAGCAACTCTCCCCTGGCTCTGCCTGGAGACACCAGTGAATATGTTTACCAGGTCACAGAAACAGGTTGTAGACGTTGTGGAGAACTCCAGATGAGGCCTGGGAGAGGTGGGTGGCACTGGAGGGTTCAGAAGAGTTGGGGACTTGATTTTCTGGTTTGTGTGGGTGTCACGGTGAGTTTTCAGGCATTGAGTTACCTGCTTACACTTGTTTTTATGAAGATGTACCAGTCAGCTTGTGCTGAGTTCTGCTATAGTGACAAACATCCCCACAATCTCGGTGTCAGGCTGCATGACAGGGTGTTGGAATATACAAATTTTCTTCTAAAAAGGGCAAGAACTCTCTTTTTATCACTCTCCCAAGTTCCGTGCAGCATTTCCCTACTTCTTTGGAATTGAGCCCACCCCACCCCCACTACTGTTCATCCTGCAGTGTCCAGTAGAGCCCTTCTCAGGGAACTAAAGAATCCCAGAAAAGCAGGGATGTGAGGGGGCATAGAACCCAGGATGTCAGGGTGGGGGATTCCTGAGACCTTCCTAATCCTCACTCATGAGTCTCTGAAGTCACTCAAGGTTTGGATAAATCCAGTCTGCCCTCCCTTCCTCCCTCCATACATCTCCCTCCCTCCCTCCCTCCCTCCCTCCCTCCCTTTCTTTCCCTCCTTCTTTTTTTGTTGTTGCTTTGTGGTACTGAGGATTGAACCCAGGGGCATTCTACCTCTGAGCTACACCCCTGGCCCTATTTTTAAATTTTGAAACAGGGTCTCACTAAGTTTCTGAGGCTGGTCTCAGACCTGAGATCCTCCTGTCTCAGCCTCCCAGGTACGGGAGTCACAGGCATGTGCCACCATGCCGGGCAGCCTTTTCTTTTCAACCTTAACTGAAGGAGTAATTGTGACGTACTTTCAATCTAGCAAACAATTCCATGATGACATCTCCCACAAGGGAGGGCTCCTCTCTGGAGCCTCTTTGGACAACCCCTGGTGTAGCGGGTGTTGTGAGGCGGGTGTTGTGAGGCGGGTGTTGTGAGGCGGGTGTTGCAAGGCGGGTGTTTCGAGGCGGGTGTTGCGAGGTGGCCTCATGCAGGTCTTGGAGGAGGGGCTCTGGGGCCAGAGAATGAGCACACCCTGCTTACCTGGCAGGCAGGGCAATTGTAGAGTGAATCCGAGGAGACGTGCTGCTGTGGCTGTTGTGAGGGAATTAGTTCACTTCAACGTACATTGAAATAACATCCAGAGTAAGACAAAAGCATCAATGGGAAACCCAGGCCGGCCTCTCCAAGGCCCAAGAGAGCATGTGCATCTCAAGGGAAAGCCGAGTTGGAGTCTTGTCCATGGAGGTGTTGGCAGGGACTTTCCCAGGAGGCCCCTGTGCTGCCATGGCCACCTCCTTACCTGTAGCGCAGGGGTTGGTTGCCTCACTTCTCTGGCTCTTGCTCGTTTATTTCTGACCTCTTTGTGTTGCCAGGTTCCGTTCATCACTCTCAGGAGTGTTGCCAGCCTCACCCGGGCGTGGTCCTTCACGGGGTTTTTAATTTTACAGAAGAAAATGCACACCCCGTGCCCCAGTAGCCGTGGTGAAGGCCACAGCAGAGGAGATGGTGCTGGCCACGCTGACTGGCAGCCGGCATCAGCAAGGGAGGCCCTGAGCAGGTGTGTGGGCTGAAGCAGGGCCAAGGTACTCATGCAAATCACAAAAAGATATGAGATGCTTATCATTTATAAGCCACTAGATGAATCATTTAAATAAGCTCTTCCATGTATCAAAAAGAAAAAATAAAGGATGGCTTAAATGACAGCCAAGACTGGATACACCCAACCAATTTCTCAGTCAGAGGGGAAATGCACTTCCTCTTGCATGGAACCGCAGAAGTGGACTCCAGATGGCGGCTGCTTTCTGCTCAGAACTGTGGCGTGTCATTTGCTCTGAGGTTAAGGCATTGGAAGAAATCATTGAATCACACATTTCACCAAAAACAATTATCTACTAACACCAAAGACAACTAGCCGGCATTAATAAATTTAGAGGCGGCCACCAATAAGCTGAAATTTGCCTTGTAATTGTGTACGCAGCTGAAACCATTAAACCTCATTCTTTTATCCTAATAAGTCAAGACAACATGCTCCTCTGTGAAGTCTGAATTGGAGAAAATTTGGTGAAGTTTCTTTTTTTAGTCCATAAAACAGAGAGTCCCCCGGGGAATTGGCTTTAATAAGTATGTAAGAAGGATTAACGATGAACAGATGGTGGTGAGCACATCGGTACATTTAAACTAAGAATCTTTAAGTTGTTTATTTTACTGGGAGCTACATAAACGCCCTTTGAGCTTATTAGTTATTCGAGCAAGTTCTTTGATGGCGTTGTTAGGAAACACTTGAAACTCTGCCCTCTCCCAACTGCTCCTTGGGGCTCACCTTGAGGGGAAAGGGGACTCAATGGGACCAGACGGTCCCAAGGTGTCAGGATTGACATCAGGTCCCACCAAGCTGAGGGCGAGATCCGCTCTGGCCAACACCCCAGGTCCCTCTGGTCCAGGGTGCTCTGGCCCAGACAGGGACTGGCTTCTCGTGGCACCAGGAGCCTTCCTGGGGCGAGAACAGCGGCGCAGTTCTTTATGCAGGGGTCACTGTGTGGACTGAGCTGTCTGCCACAAGACCCGGTCCGTCAGATTGAGTTCTACTTCAGGTCTCCACTTAGCCTTGTTCTACCCCAGGATAGCGAGGAATCACAGAGATCAAGGGAGACCAAGAGTAAAGATCAAATTGAAGCCGTTTATTCTTTTAAGCTGGCGGCCAGCGGTCCAGAGTGGGTCTTAAAGCAGACTCCAACAACTGGGCACTAGAGTCAAGGTGAGCAGGGTTTTTAAAGGCATACAGCATTTGTGACTTAAATACTGATTTTAAAATAGCACATACAGCTTATGTCATGGTTCCATAAAGGGTTACATACATCATGAATCTATAACCAATCAGCTATTTCCAACTAAATTCTAACTGTAAGGGGGTTTACTTATCAGCAGAAGCTATAGTAACAGAAACCAAACGTTACGCAGTTAATATTATCTCTGGGTGAAAAGTTCAGTAAAGTTTAAAACTTCTCATTTTGGCTGGATTATAGATTTTTCTCCTTGGGCGGAGTTTGTCTTTTTAGCTACTTTTAGCAGAGAAAAGGGTTTCTGTGAAGTGGAGTTACTTGTGCTTTTATACTTTGTCTTTATAGCCTCATAATTGAAGGAATTGAGGGCCAACCCCCGCAGTGTGGCTCAGGCTGCCTTCCTGCCGCCTCCTCCTTCCACAGGATCAAGTTCCCAGGGCTTGAGCATCTGGGGGCACTGGGGCCGTCACCCCATCTGCATCCCCGCTGCCCCGGCATCTTCTCATAGCACTTCTGCTTTCTGTTGAAGAAGTTACCCTGTGGCCATCCTTATCCTACTGTGACAGGGTGTCACCATAGCAGGTAGGTCTACACTCACACTGTGGACAGGAAAAGCCGCATCGGTGACATCCAGCGCCTCCTGTCCCCACTCCTCCTCTCATTCCACCTGTGTAGAACAAAGAGCTGGCCAGTCATCTCACTTACACCATGAAAACAGAGCAACGGAAAAATTGCATTAATGTCTAAATGAGGATGACTCAGATCAACAATTCATGGGAGTCTAAAAATGAACAAACATTCACATGGCTGTTACCCCCTTATGAGAACTAATATTTCATGAACTGATGTTGGGGCCACATCCTCAAAGTCAGCAGATACCTCCTGTGGGGCCAGCGGTACAGTGTGAGAGCCTGCCGCTCAGGGTGGGCGTGTCCACACCCACCCGCGCGGACTTGCAGCCAGGGCCTTGTTACCTGCTGGGTCTTCCTTGGGGTGCAGCACCCTGGAGACTGGTCATTCTGTTCTTGTCACCACATCATGATGGGTGGGGCTGTCTCCTAGTGCTTGGATGGGTTACTGAATATGCACATCTGAGCTATTAAAATATTCATCCTTGCAGGACAGGCCTCATCTCTAAGGCGCGCACACACACATCTCCCTGAGAGAGAGCCGACCATTGGTCACTTTGTATTCTTGGCCTCCGAGTGGTACCCCTCTTCACAGAGGAAGGGTATACAGCAGACAGCAGCAAGGGCTTACCAGGAGAGAGTGTCACAGGTCCACAGCCTGCTGGTCACATCTCAGAATGACAGATTCTTGGTCCTTGACAGAGATGTACAACTGTGCAGAACTGGCCAGTCCAAAAAAGAACTACCAACATAATGAGAGAGAAACTCCAAGAAGTTGGAGTAATTCATCATGATACAGGGTGCAGCATGTATTCCAAAATCTTGAAAATGGCTGGGGAAGGACGTCATCTCATGCCTCAGATGGAAGGGTGGCCAGCATGGTCACCTTCTCCCGCAGGGGCTGTGTGGAGACGAAACTCCATTCTGAGCCACACACTCACCCATTCAAAATTCATTGCACACTGAGAGCCGAATGCATGCCTTTTAACTTATTCTGCATATTCGATCACATTATTGCAAAGAAACACTAATTTAAATGATAAATGCCTTAAAAACTACTAACATCGCCTTATTCTAAAAGTACGAATAATGTCGCGATGTTGTGACTTGTTAATGAGTGGTCACAGCTGCCGGCTTAGTTTCCGGAGGTGACGTTGGTGAGGGTAGGAAGCAGAGACCCCCGGGGGACTGCAAAATGAGACTGTCCAATCCCCATGGCTCAAAACGTGGAGGCCCCAAGAAGGAGCCTGAGAGTGGTGACAGTCCCAGAGGCCAGGGCAAGCTGGCACGGGAATTCCAGGCCAGGGAACAGAAGCAGAGGAGACTAGATGGGAGATGATTCACCGATTTGAAATTTTAATGACACAAGAGACCTTTTCCCCTGGGGCTTAAATATTCAATCTCTGTGAACACAGTTTGAGCCTCTCCCTGGAGTTCCTGTGGACCAAGCGCATCCCAAATCAGCACCCTTGTTTCTGGGCACCGCGGCTCCAATGGCTTAGCTCACACATGTGCGCTTCCTTGGGTGTTTTCTGTATTGATTTATTTTTAATGTGTGCTTTTCTTCTAAACCAGAACATAAACCCCTCAAAGAAAGGAGAGGTGTCTTTCATCTTTTTGTTTTTCAGCAGGATGCCATGGAAAGCGATGGCCAACAGGGTCCATGGCTGGACAGAGGCTCTGTAAGCTCCGGCTTTCCTACCGAAGGAGAACAGATGGCCCCTCTCGTGGTAGTGAGTTGAAAGCCATCACTTAAACCTTTGCTCATTCTGTGTGTGTGTGTGTGTGTGTGTGTGTGTGTATGTGTGCGTGTGTGTGTGTGCGTGTGTATGCCTACTACGGCAGGGCAAAAATGGTCCCTTCACGAATGGCCATCCAAGTCCTCAGAACCTATGAATGTCATGTCACAAGGCAAGGGGACTCGGCAGATGTGACTACAGTTCTGGACCTGAAAACGGGGAGATCATCCTGGGGTATCCAGGTGGACCCCATGCTGGCCCCAGGGCTGCTGCATGAAGCACCACAACATGGGCGTGTAAACAACAAATGCGGGTCCCACGGGTCAGGGTGCGGGGAGAGAGAAGCTCTTCCGGTCCTCTTCCCGGGCTTCCAGAGCTTTACAGAATCCTTGATGCTCCTCGTGTGTAGAAGCATCACCAGATCTCTGCCTTCATTGTTATGTGGGGTCTACCTGAGCATGAGGCTGTCACCATGTGCAAATTTCCCCCTTGTTTGGAGGGGGGCTGTCACTGGGGGTTGAACCCAGGGGCATTCCACCTCTGAGCTACAGCCCCAGCCTTTTTTTATTATTTATTTTGAAACAGGGTCTCACTAAGTTGCTGAGGCTGGCCTCGAACCTGCAATCCTCTTATCTCAGCCTCCTAAGTACTGGGATTACAGGCGTGTATCACCACAAAATTTCCCCCTTTAAGAGGACACCATCATCACTCGGTTTCTGTGGTCTGGGCATGAAGGAAAGCACCCCCAGGGCCGCTGCTCAGGATCACCGGGGCTGCGGGCCAGAGTGGGCCAGGAGCGGTTCTCATCAGAGATAAGGCAAAGAAAATCTGCTTGCAAGCTCCCTCGGCCTGTTGGGAGAATTCATTTTCTTGTAGCTATTAGATTGTTGACCTCTCACCAAGTGCTGTGGGCATGGATGTCCCTATCATTCTGAACAATATGATGAGGACAGATGACAATGCACCAATAAAAGTATATTACAAAAAAAATATCGTCTACCTCTTTTTCTTTTCTTGGATTCTGTATTTCTCTATTTGGTATCCATTCATCACAGGGCCAATCATACTAATATTCATTTTTAAAATTTTCTGTGTTCTTTCTGCTTTTGTTTTTGTTTTGAGGTGCTGGGGATTGAACCCAGGGTCTTGTGTGTGCACGCCAAGTGCTCTGCCACTGAGCGACTTTCCCAGCTCATTTTCTGTGTTGTTGGTACTTGGGCATTTGGGGTCCTCACAGACCTGGGAAGAGGTGGCCACTCCCACGCTATAATTCCTAAGGACAATAGTGACCAGCCTACTGGCGTGCTTTCCACACGCAAACCCACCCAGCCCTTGTCCTGGAACCCTGGCCATCTCCTTAATAACTCCAGCAGCACCCCACACCAACATTTCCATGTCCTGAATGAAGGCAGGGCCGGGAACCTGATGACTGCAGTGGGGACAGCCCCTGTGCCCCAAAGACACCAGAATCCTTCAGAGGAGGCCATACTGGAGTTCACTCGGCTCTACTGCCTTTCCTGCAGAAACCCCAGGAAGGCGGACTCTGCACGGTGCTCCCCGGCCTCGGCCTCCCACTGGCCCCAGCCCCTCCTGCACCCTGTCTCTAGAGAAATGTGGACAGCAAAGGTCTCTATTCAATGGCACTGTCCTCTCTGAGTTGCCTCTCGGTCACATCTCTCTAAATCTCAGGTATGACTTTAGAACACGGACTCGTGCCATCCTGTTTCATCAAAGCCAGCAGCAGAGGACAGCGACCCTCAGGAGCCCGCTGGGAGAGTCTCAGGCTCTGCGATGTCCTCCGAGGGCAGCATGGCCATTTTCTACTGCTTAGAAGCGGGCACCAGGGCTGCCCACCTTCAAGGGGAAGGGACCCCAGGAGGAGGCAGCGATCACTGGGGCTGCCTGACAGTTCCTCCACCCTGATAAGAGATTTGGGGGGAAGACCATAGAATTAAATAAAAAAACACCCACATAATCGATGTGTTCATTTGACTAACTAGTGCATTGACTTCGTAATGCTCATGGCTCAGTAAACAGAGGCCGTGCCACGCGCAGGCTGCGTCAGCGAGGCGAAGGCACAATGATGTGTCTAACCAGGCGATCGGCCCGTCTCGGCGGGCGTTCGCTTTGATTTAGTAGATTAAGTGTCTGGTTCAGCAGAAAATTCATGTTGTGTCAACAGGTAACGAGCACATCTGATTTCATTCCTGATATATATGGCTCAACTGGTGATCTATTTCTTTTTAGTTGGTGTTTATTTTTCCTATGAATGATTTATCTGCTTTAGAATGAACTGTGTCAACTGCGGCACATGGTATATTAATTTCAGTGTGTTATGCAAACATTTCCTCCATAATATACCTTATTCCATCTTTATTTGCTCTCGCTGGCAACATCATATCCTTTCTTTATTTGAATTACAAGCTTTTTCTAAGTCGGCTGTTCTCCTTGGGGTGGGGCATGCAGAACACATAGAAAGCGAGCTTTGATTTTTACAAAAGTTTTCATAACCTCTCACATGCGAGTGTTGAACACAGTAAGCATTTTGTTCCAAACACTTAATATTCTATCATTCAGTTGTATAGAGTTGGTAACGTCTTTTGTAGTTATACTCAGGGTTTGCAATATTGAGACATTAAAGAAGTTTTAAACTATTTTAAAATAGCCTCATGACACCAGGCTTAAAGAAGCCACAGGAGGGCAGATGTGGCCACTCACAATTCACAGGCAAATGAGCACAGTGTGGCAGTGGAGATAGTGGCATGGACGGCGGCTCCTCAGGACACCAGGACTCTTCCCCAGGCATGCTCCAGCCGGTCACTCAGGCCCGTTTTCCTGATGCATGCTCCAACTCCCAAGTCACACGGCTCTGAGCAGGAATCAGCGTTGTGCGTCAGGCTAGTGCCCGGTCTGGAACCATCACCACAACCCAGCAATGCCTGGTCTGGAACCATCACAACATCCCAGCAATGCCCGGTCTGGAACCATAATCACATCCCAGAAATGCCCAGTCTGGAACCATCACCACATCCCAGCAACGCCCGGTCTGGAACCATCACCACACCCCAGCAATGCCCGGTCTGGAACCATCACCACACCCCAGCAATGTCCGGTCTGGAACCATCACCACATCCCAGCAATGCCTGGTCTGGAACCATCACTATACACCAGGGAGTGCCCAACTTGGAAACATCACTGTATACTGGGGAGTGCCCCATCTGGAACCATAACTGTACACCAGGGAGTGTCTAATCTGGAACCATCACTGTACACCAACGAGTGCTCAATCTGGAACTATCACTGTATACTAGGAAGTGCCCAATCTGGAGCCATTATGTACACTGTGGAGTGCCTGATCTGGCACCACCACTCTACACCAAGGAGTGCTCAATGGAACCATCATTGTACACCAGGGAGTGCCCAATCTGGAACCATCACTGTACACCAAGGAGTGCCCTATCTGGAACAATCACTGTACACCAAGGAGTGCCCAATCTGGAACCGTCACTGTACACCAAGGAGTGCTCAATGGAACCATCACTGTACACCAAGGAGTGCCCAATCTGGAACCATCATTGTACACCAAGGAGTGCCCAATCTGGAACTATCACTGTACACCAAGGAGTGCCCAATCTGGAACCATCACTGTACACCAAGGAGTGCCCAATCTGGAACTATCACTGTACACCAAGGAGTGCCCAATCTGGAATCATCACTGTACACCAAGGAGTGGAGTGCCCAATCTGGAACCATCACTGTACACCAAGGAGTGCCCGATCTAGAATCATCACTGTACACCAGGGAGTGCCCAATCTGGAACCATCCTGTACACCAAGGAGTGCCTGATCTAGAATCATCACTGTACACCAGGGAGTGCCCAATCTGGAACCATCACTATACTCCAAGGAGTGCCCTATCTGGAACCATCACTGTACACCAAGGAGTGCCCAATCTGGAACCGTCACTGTACACCAAGAATGCTCAATGGAACCATCACTGTACACCAAGGAGTGCCCAATCTGGAACCATCACTGTACACCAAGGAGTGCTCAATCTGGAACCATCACTGTACACCAGGGAGTGACCAATCTAGAATCATCACTGTACACCAAGGAGTGCCCGATCTAGAATCATCACTGTATACCAGGGAGTGCCCAATCTGGAACCATTACTGTATACTAGGGAGTGCCTGATCTGGAACCATCACTATACACTGGGGAGTGCCTGATCTTGAACTGTCACTGTACACGGGGCAGGGGCGTATGTGGAATGATCACTGCACATTGAGCAGTGCCTGATCTGGGACTGTTACTGTACATTGACGAGTACCTGCTCTGGAATCATCACTGTGCAAAAGCTATCTCCTGATCTGATTGCATTTATGAAATATTAAAGAAATTTTAACTACTTTAAAGTAGCTTTAACTGTAGAAACTTTACCACTGAGAGGCTGACATACATAGCAAAACAGAATAGGACAAGATTATTATAGCAACACCGTATGAGAATAGTGCCATCTTCCACACCGTCAGCCCGCACAGGCAGCATTCAAGCCAAATCCATCTCTCTATCCTATATCTGGAACTATAGCTCTAGTTATAGTTCTAGAAGTGCCTGATCAAGAACTGTCATTGGTGTACATGCACATGCATGCACGTGTGTGTGTGTGTGTGTGTGTGTGTGTGTGTGTGTGTGTGTGTATAAATTTGTGGTGTAATAAGCATACAGTACGATGCTCTGTTCAGATTTTGGTGTGCATCTAATCGGTTTCATAAACGTATTTCAAGACACAGAACATATTCATCTCCCCAGAAAGTTCCTTCAATTCCTTCCCAGTCAATCCTATTCATCCCCCAAACAATAACACATCTGACTCTCACCCCTATAGGCTAATTTTGCTTTTTCTGGATGTTTAATGTAAGTGGAGTCATGTGGTATCTTTTCTGTGTTCAGTTTCTTTCACTGAGAACAACAGCTCTGAGATTCATTGACGTGTTGCCTCCTTCATCTCAGGTTCCTGTGCCTCTGAGCAGCCCCACCACACACCCTGCCTCAGTGGGAGAACCCATTCTGGGCACACACTTTCCAGTTTGACTGTTGAGGACAAAGCAGCCATGGATCTTCTTGAACAAGATACTGCAGAAACTGCTTCATTTCTCTTGGATAAATACTTAGGACTGGAAAGACTAGATCAGAGGATAGATATATGTTTAAAATTTTAAGAAACTGCCAAAAAGTTTTTGAAAGTGGTTTTCATATTTTATACTCCCATTACCAATAAGTAGAATCTCTGCTTTCTCGATATTCTTTCTGTATCTGGTATTTTCAAGCTTGCTATATCTTAGTCTTTGTAGTAGAAATACAGTCCTATCTCATGATGGCTCCGTTTTGCATGTCCCTGGGAGCTAATGATGTTCAATACTTTTTCATCCACTATGTTTATACCTGTCATGTTTCTAGTTTCTCTAAACCCACTTTTTACTGGGTTGTTTGTCTAATTTCTTCCCTCCTTCCCTCCCTTCTTTCCATCGTTTCCTCCTTCTTTTCCTTCCTCTTCCCTCCCTCCTCCTCTTCCTCTTCTTCCTCCTCCTCCTCCTTCTCTTTCTCTCTCTCTCTCTCTCTCTCTCTCTCTCTCTCTCTCGTGCTGTAGGAGTCTTTTATATATTCTACATAAAAGAATTTTCAAGTGATTATTATTTCTAATACTTCTACCAATTTGTGGCTTTATATTCATGATGGTATTTTTAGCAGAAGGTTCACACTATAATTAATGTTAAAGTGTATTACTATTTTATTTTGCGATTCAAGCTTTTTTGACACCTCTCTGGGAAATCTTTGCACCCACATTGAGAAGAAATTCTGTTTTCTTTTAGAAGATTTAGTTGTAACTTTACGCTCAAGTCTTCTCTGAGGTGTCTTCAGTGGATTCTGTGTTTACTGTGAGAGTGGAGCTGACGTTCCTTCTTTGGCGTACATGTGTTCAGCAATTTAGCACCACTTGTTGAGGAAATTTTCCTTTTCACTTGAATTTCTTTGACACTGTCATTGAAAATCATTGTATTCAATAACGTGGACCTACTTCTGGATTTATTTTATTTTCCTGTTAGTGTATTTTTAAATCAGTTTCATACCAAACTGTCTTAAATACTGTACTTTCATACAAAGTCTTGGATTTTAAATTCAACCTGTCCTCACATTGCTTTTTGTTGTATTTTGTGTGTAGGTTTATTTGTTACTTTCATCCTTTGTTTTTTCCAAATAAATTTCAAATCATTTTGTTAATTTCTAGAGAAAATATTAGTTCAAATTTTTATTGGAATTGTATCAACATAAAGTAATTCAGGGAGAACTGACGTCCTAACCATATTGAGTCTTTCAACACATGAACGTGGTATATCTCTCCTTGATTTAAACTTTTTTCAATTGTTCTCCTTAACACTTTATAGTTTCCAGTGTAGAGTCCTACCTGTCTTTTGTTATTACCACAGAGTTGACATTTTTAATGCTATTTTAAATGGTATTAATACTTCACTTTCATTTTCTAATTGTTCCAGTATGTAGGAATATAATTTATTGTCCTCCGATTCTTCAACATTGCTAACTTCATCAGTCAATTCTAGTAATCTGAGATTCCTCAGACTTTTCTACCTGCACAATTATGAGATATTTAATCATAGTCTCACATCTTTCCAATCTGAATACTTTTTATTCTCTTAGTGTGATGCCTGGAGCCTCCTCATTAACGTTGAATAAAAGTGGCAAGAGGGTATCCCCGCATCCTGTCCCTGATCTTAGTGAAAAGCACGTACTGTTGCAACTTTGATTTTGGTACCAGCTGCAGATCCTTCCGTGAATGCCCTTCATCATGGGATAAAGCCTCGTTTTGTTCCTCATGTACAGAGTTTTATTATAAGTGGCTTTGTATTTTGGTAAGTAGTTTTTTCTACACTTATTAACTTGGTTATGATTTCTTCTCCCTCAATCTACTAACATGGTAAATAATGTTAATTTTTATGCATTAAACTAATCTTTTATCCTGAAGATAAATTCAGCTTGATCATCAGATATTGTTCTTTGCATTTATTGCTGAATTCAATTCCAATTATTTTAGAGGTTTTTGTGTCTATGTTTATGGGGGACATTGGAGTTTAATTATATTTTGTTTTGTTATCAGGGACTTATCTAGTATCCTCATAAAAATGTGGTGCAAATGTTTCCTCCTCCTCCATGTCCTGAAAGAGTTGTTTAGAATTGGAATTATTTCTCCCTAAAATCTCTGATAGAAATACAGCCAGTAAAACTCTTTAGCTTTGAAATTTCCTCTGTGCTAAGATTTTTAATTAATAATTTAGTTTATTGAATGGCTATAAGGCTACTTGGATTTTCGATTTTTTCTTGAGTCTTTTTTTAATTTATCAATTTTACCCAAGTTGTAGAATTTATTTGCACTATTCTATGTTATATGGCTACTCATTATCATTTTAGTTGTAAGTTCTCTCAAGATGTTCCTTTTTCACTCCTGGTGTTAGTAATTTTTCCCCCTTTTTCTTGCTGTCACTAGAGGCTTATCTCACACACACACACACACACACACACACACACACACACGCACACATATATATATATATGATATATGTATCGCATATATATATATTTCTTCAAATATATATATATTTGAAGAAAAAAACTGACTTTATTGAATTTTCACATTATTTTTCTTTTTTAATTTCATTGACTTCCACTCTTATTTATAATATTGCCTCCCTTATCCCTATTTGGGTTTTGATTTGTTTTCTTTCCATTCCTTCTTAAGGGAAAAGTAGAAAAAACTGATTTTCAGTCTTCCTTCTTTTCTAATATAAATATCTTGAACTATAAGTATCCCTCTAATGACTGACTTAGCTGCATCCCAAAATTGTCATATATTATGATGTTATTATTATTTAATTAAAAATATTTCCTTTTTTCTTTTGGGGTTTCTTCCTGGATTCATCTATTATTTAAATTTTAAGAACTTGATCTCCACATATGTGGGGATTTTCTAAAAACCGTATTGCTATTGCTTTCTGTGTCAATACCACTTTCTCAGAGAATGTTGTATTTCAATACAACATGTGGTCTGTGTAGGTGAATTCCCATGTGACTTGAGAAAAGTGGATATTTTTGTTGGGTATAGTTTTGTGAATGTAACAGATTGAGTTGGTTGGTGATTTAGCTCCTCAGACTTGGGAAGAGCTTTGTTCTCTGGGCACCGCCATAGTCTTGTATATAGAAACTCAATGAGGACTTTGCCAATGGGAGAACAGCCTGGTGTATGACATCACTGAGAGCGAGGAGGGGGAGAACTGTGAGGAACGAGCCCCAATGGGAAGACAGGGTCAGGAGCTACACGCTTCCCTGGGAGAGACGGGGCTCTTCCATGGAGCACAGATCACCCCTCTTTCTCTCCCTCCTCTGGTCTAAGGAGCAGTAGTCTTTTAAAGAGCCAGGTAGTAAACATTTAAGGCTTTGTGGTCCAAAAGACAAAATTGAGACCATTACGTAAGTATTTACATAACAATTTGAAATGTAAAAACATTCTTAAATTACAAGCTATGACAAAACAGGCAATAATCGTCTGGATTTGGTCCACTGGTTTATTAGCATCTGCATCATTTCCTGAGCTCATTCCACTGATGATCAATAGAAAGGGCATAAAACAACACACTGAAGGAGTTCTCGGCCCAAATCCGAGGAACCCCGAGTGAAGTACACCGAGGCAGAAGTCTTTGTTGTTGGGATTCTCAGGGGCTTTAAAAAGCAACACACACGGAGAATCCCCAAAAGCATCCGATAGAAGGAGCACGTCTGCTATGGTTGCGATGTGTACGCCACCCCGGAGTCGCCATGTTGAAATCTAGTCACCCAGGTGACAGTGTTAAGACCTGGGGCCTCTCGGGGATGACTTAATCCCGAGGAAGATCCTGGGGCATGGGAAGGAGCCATACAGCATCTGACCCTCTCTCTCCCATGGTTCCCTGCCATGTGAGGACCCTGCATCCCTCCCTCCAGTGGACCAGCAACAAGGCGCCATCGGAGAAGCAGCGATCGGGCCTCATCAGCGGGTTCCTTTTCCTGGACTTCCAGTCTCCAGAACTGGGAAAAATAACTTTCTTTCCTGTCTAAGTTCTCCAGTCTCAGTTGTTTTGTTACAGCAGCAGAACAGAATGAGCCAAATGCCAAGCGTTTAATAATTCGGTTTGATAACAAGATGGTCTAGTTCTGCTCAGATTCTTGTCGACCTAAAATATCTGCAGGCACTCTTTGGAAAACATCAGTCCTGTCGATTTCCTCCCAAGCCAACTCTCCTGTTTACCCTCGTAATGCTAAAACTCGAAATTGTTCTGATCTGTTGTGTGTTATGAATTTTGGAAATTCTTTTCTCTGATCTCTGGTTGAATATCTCATGTAGCAAAATGTAAGTTATGACTGAATATGTTAGTCACAGAGATAAACAAAGCTGCCGCTGGGTCATTGAAGCCGATGATGTAAAATATACAGAAATAGACACATCCTTACAAATGGAATTTCATGAAGGCAGCCTCAGCAGCCCGGGCTATTGAGTTTCCATCGGTTCCGGTGTCTGCATTTCACTGGGCTTGGCGTTCGGGCACAGGTTTAAGGTAAACAGAGCTTGAATTCCAAACTGCTCCTGGACTCATGATGACCCTGGCTTTATTAGTAATGGGATCTAATGACATCATTTTTTGACAGTCATGATCTTTAACCTAGTTTGATCTAAACCAGACTCCTCAGGAATGATATCATTAAGGCAAATCCCTGAAAGGAGACCCCGCCACTGCAGAATAAACCATTTGGAGGGATTGGGTTACTGGGAATGACTTCACCCACCACTCTTTTATTTTTTTCTTGGGCAATACAGACCATATCGAAGTTGCAGAGAAGGGCAGCAGATAATGGGTGTTGTTCTTGGTGTGACACTCCAGATCATTCCAAACCCTAATCATGAACAGGGGAGGCTTGATTAAATGTGGCTCCTAGCTATTTCTACTAGACAGACTTTAATTATTTTATTTGTGGCATTGGGAATTGAACCCAGGGGAATTATACTTCTGAGATATACCCCCAGCCCTATTTTATTTTTAATTTTGAAATAGGGTATTAATAAACTGATGCACACTAGCTTTCAACCTGTGATCCTCTTGACTCAGCTTCCTAATGACTGGGATTCCAGGTGTGCACCACCACGCCCAGCCCATCAGACAGAGTTCAAGTCTTAGATCTCATGCTTTTCTCTATGCCCAGGCTTTATAATAAGCTAAGGGTGAGATTCCTTGTGTTTGTGTGTACGGGATAAACGTACCAGTGTCTGCAAGAAAGTGCTCCCAGCTCTAAGCACAAGTTGTGTAAATGATTATGAAGACTGTAGATGTGAGCCATGAGTGTTAGGATGCTCACCTCCTCACTATCACCGTGCCACCCCCAGTCCTGGCGATGCCACCTATAAAGGCATTTCTCTACAGAGCAATAACGGGTTGACCTGTTGCCTCAGCTGAGACAGAACTGCATCCAGGCCCAGGGAGACCAGCTGTTCTTGCAACATTCATCAGCATCAGATGAATACGTATGTAAACAGAATCCTCATCGATGGCTTCATCACCAACTTGGTGAAGAGTTCCCAGGAAGAATTAGCACGGTTTTCTCCACGTGACCCACGCAGCTGTCTTCATTTCCTTCCTCCTTTTAAACCCTCACCCGTGATTCTCCAGGTACTCACGGTCAGTGTGGACTTGTTCATGCTGTGAAGGTGCGTTAACTCCGGGAGGATGGGCAGTGCATCTTCCCAAAGCTATTGAGTACGCGCCGTGCTCCTTGGGTGGGAGCGAGCCCCACGCCGCTGCTGTTTGCAGATGGCTGCAGCACAGAGGGCCATGCTCTTCACCTTTTGTTCATCTCCGCCCTGCAGGGCGACTCCCCTGCTTCAGGCTCTGTGCGTGAAGATGTGACCCAGACTCGGGCCTGTGTGCTGTGACGGGATACTCTACCCCAGGAGCCTGGCACCTTCTCCCTCACCCGCTGGTGCTGGTTTGGTCCTGGCCCCTTCCCAGCCTGGCAGTCTACCCAGCTGGAGTCTAAGAGTCATTCATTCTACCTGGTCTGCTCCCTGGCGCCCCCTGGGGAGTGTGTGCAGATGAGCAAGTCCCCAGACCAGGCCTGGGGTAACCTAGGCTCCCCAAGTCCCTCAGTCCCTCTATCAGAGGTTCCCAGCTGAGGAAAGGCCTGTCCGTGGGAACCACCGAGAGCTGCCAGCAGCGGTGTCGCATTTGCTGGCGCCAGGGCAGCCGCTCGGGGGTCCAAGCCCTGTCCAGGGTTCTGGTTGGGTGAGGCGCTGGTGAGTCAGCCAGCCTTGTGGGGCTCAGCTTTTGCCCTGTGAAATGGGGGAGATAGCACCAACACCTCTTCCTCTGAGAGATGCAGTGAGGGGCAGGGGAAACCATGCCCGCGACTCAGATCGCACGCTTGTAATCCCAGTACTTGGGAGGCTGAGATAGGAGGATCGTAGGTTTGAGACCAGCCTCCGCAACTTAGTGAGACCCTGTTTCAACATAAAAAGTAAAACTGGGCTGGGGGTATAGAATGATGACAGGGGAGGAGACAGGAGTACCAGCTCCTGGGAGACTTCCTCTGCCCGTGGCCAGTGCAGCTCCAGGACTCACACAGCTCCCTCGCTCACCGCCAGGCATTTCCAACACTTACCTGTAGCGGGTCATCTAATAAGGTGGGATTTATGTTGCCATCAGAGGGACTATCAACAGATCTGTTCTAGAAGCAAACCCGAGTTCAGATATGGCCGCAGACACTAATTACTTTTAACAAGTGCAAGAGAGAGAGAGGTGAGGAAGGGCAGGACTGGACCCGCCCTGCCAGACAGCGGGACTCATGATAACCAAGCCCTTCCCAGGGAGCAGGGAGAGGCCCGGTGCTCAGGAAGCATCAGGAAGCAGCCGGGGCAACAGGCCGCAGTGGCCCTTTGAAGTTTCCAGTGAGAAGCCAGGAACATCCATCTTTAGAGTGGGCCGCGTCCCTCCCGAGGGCTGCTTTGGGTTAGGGAAGGAATGTGCACTTGCTTGAAATCTGACCCTAGGTTCCCTAAGACATTTGGCCAGGGTGGGGCAAGAGTGACCTTGTACATTTGGACAGCTGCTCCCCCGGGGCTAGGAGCTAATCCTGCCAAGGTGGAGATTTTCCTATGGAGCCAAAGCAAAGGGCACCTCTGAAAGAAGCCCCACAGGGTCAGCGTCTACCTTGAAGGCCACTTGAGGACCGGGCCACAGAGACTCAGGGCCCTGCCAAGGCCACCCCTGAGGGACAGGCGAGCCGCTGGGCAGCGGGAGGGAAGCTCAGAACCAGATAAACCTAGACACACGCACATGTGTCTGTCTGTCCTGGGAGAGTCCCACGAAACAAATTCTATGCACAAAGTACAGCTCAGAAAGCAGGTAATTCAGAATGATTCTCCATCTGATGATTGGATGGTGCCTTTAAAAAGAGATGGCCGACCACCTTCCAGAACCCTCTTAGATCAGCCAGCACCCTGGTGTGTTTAAACTGTAATTCTCTCCTCTAAGGACACAGCTCAGTGGCCCCAGGAAGGCTGGTTCAGGCTCCTCTGAGCTCTTGTAATTGGGCAGCCTGGAATTGCGGAATAAAATGCTTCCTTCCGCTTTGTGATTTGAGAATGAGGAACATGTAGGATTTTAGAGAGATACTTTAAAGATTTAACCATTCATTCATTCATTTCGTGGCACTAGGAATTGAAGCCAGGGGCATTCTACCTCTGAGCTATACTCCCAGCCCTTTTTATCTTTATTTTTTTTTTGTCTTTGAAACAGGGTCTCACTAGGTTGCTGAGAGTCGCTACCTTGCTGAGGCTGTCCTCAAACCTGTGATCTCTGTCTCAGCCTCCCAAGTACTGGGATTACAGGCGTGCACGACTGTACCCCACAAGATTTAGCAATTTAAAAGTAAGAAAAGGCATTCCCGGGGGAGACAAACATGAAGCCTCAGGAACTGGGGTTCATCTCTGTGCACCCTGGAGTCAGGTATTGAAGCCCCTGGTCCACACAGAGCAGCACCTGCCTGCCTGCCCTCCGGACCCTGACTCCCAGGGGATGGGGCTCATTCTTCCTAGGGAGGGCCCGTGCTACACAGGAGAGTCACAGGCTGTCTGCACCCTGACATCTAGCACCTCCCCACCCATTCCTTCCCTGCAAGAAAGGACAGGGAATACCAATGAGCGAAAGGAATCTCACTTCAAGGGGTGGCCTGCATCTACCCTGGATTTTAAAGCAGACTTTCAGCAGACACGGCTGGTCACAGTGGTTTCTTCTGGGAAGGGAAGCTTGGCAGGTGGATGATAGGGGCAGGAGAAGGACCCCCTTTCATGATACATCCCCACGAGCCTTTTGAACTTTGTACCCACATAATGCTTGTTCAAAATACCAATGAATTAGAATGTTAACGGGTAGGCCGGGCGTGGTGGCGCACGCTTGTAATCCCAGTACTTTGGGAGGTGGAGACCAGAGGATCCAGGTTCGCAGCCAGCCTCAGCTCTCTCTCTCTCTCTCTCTCCCTCTCTCTCTCTCTCTCTCTCTACTTAGTGAGGCCCTCCGCAACTTCGTGAGACCCGGTTTCAAAATAAAGTATAAAAAATAGGGCCGGGGGTGTAGCGCGGAGGTAGAACGCCCCTGGGTTCAATCCCCGGTACCGCAAAAAAAAAAAAAATGTTAACGGGTAAACTTTAGATACTTAAGATATTCGGTGTTAGATTTTTATGACCAGCAATGCAGTGAGCCCACGGGTAAACTGAGGCACAGAAGTTTGAGATGCACCTGGGGAGGCAGAGCCCAGCGTACTACACATGTTGCCCAGGCTCCTGCAGGGAACTTCCAAGGTGGGCGAGGGCTGCTCAGCTTGCCGGCTCTCCTGCCAGGCCCAGACATCTGAGTTGTGAGGCTGGGGAGTGGGGCCAGGTGATCCTAGTGGAGAAGGTTCCAGGACTTCTCTATGAGGGAACCTGGCTCTTTATGCTGCTTTTTTGATGTGAAATGAGAATTTAAATACTTGCTCAGCCCACAACAGCAGGTGGTGGTGAAGCACAGACTAAGATAAACGTGGCAACACTTTAAGAGGTGTATGAGTATCTCCAGGTTGCAGTAACAAGTGGCCCCTAACTGGGTGCCTTGCAGCAGCAGAAACTCACCTTCTTAAGTTCTAGAGGTCTGAAATCAAGCTATCCCCAAGGCCTTGCTCCCTCCACAGTCTCCAGGGGAGGAAACATCTTTGAGTTTTCCACCTTCTGGTAGCCACAGACTTTCCTTGACCCATAGCCACATCTCTCCTGTCTCTGTCTCTAGGTCCACATGGCCCCCTCCTCCCCGAGTGTCAAAACTCCTTTTTTCATAAGGACACTTGTCCTTGTCCTGAGGCCACCTAGGTAATCCAGGGTGACCTTCCCTCTCAGGATGCTTAATGGAATTAGAGAAAGACACATTTCCAAATATGGTCACATTTTCAGGTTCTGGTGTTTGGATGTACACATGACCTTGGGGACCACCCTAAGTCCCCGCACCAGCCCACCACACTCACGGCAGGAAGTCTTCACTCTGCTGTTTCTGGTACTGTATCATCATGAAGCATGCGCGGTCTGTGCTACTGTGACAGGCTTGGCTGTGGCCACTGCAAAGCCCAGACCAGGCACTCACAGACTTGCCTTTCCACATCTGCAGGAAACACACGCACATTCCTGGATGGGGGTAACTAAGCACAGACTTTCGTGAAGGGCGCCATGCAGCCATGCCCACCGTTGACCGGCTGCAGGGCTGGCTCTGTGTCCCGCTCTCCCTGCCTGCCTCGCTGCCTCCTAGGTCTGCTCTGCCTCTCCTCTGCTGACTGCCAGGCCCCACACAGTGGCTCAGCCTTGTCCTGCCTGCTGCGTGCCCCTGGCTGATCCCTGAGCATCCACCCCCAGGCCTGGCTTTGAGCCCTGTGCCCCAGTTCACCACCCTCACTGTTGAGGGTGAGGATGGCGGTGCGCTGCGCCCAGAGACTTGCAGGGTGGGGGATGGTGGTTCAGAGGGGTCTGCAGGCTGCCAGCTCCTCTGCGTGCTGACCTTCCTTCTGTGGTCATGCAGGGGCTGGGAATGGACCAGCACCCCAGACACTTCAACACCTCCTATCAACATTAAGTTCATTACGTTTGAATCACGTAATGGTAGGAAACCCACAAATGTTATAGAAAAGTAAGAAAGCGCGGCGGTCACCTTTGCATTCTGGGTTGAAGGGGCTTGAGGAATCAGTGCTAGAGCGCTTGAAGGTCTGCAGTGGAAACCAGGCCCGTTTTCTTGCAGCAGACAGGTGAGCACAGAGAACAAACGGCGTGGGGACAGGGCCACCCTGTGTGCCCAGGCCTGCTCCTTCCCCTCCCAGGTGCAGCCGCTGTCATCGGTGGCCCTCTGCGCTCGGGACCACAGGTTGGCTGAACCAGGGGCTGTGGCAGAATTCTTCTTCTTGCTAGAATGCGCGAGGCTCTTCCATCGCTGACCCCATGAGCCCACCTCCCTCTTTGGACCTGTGCTCCAATCCTTCCCTTATCAGGGTCAGCTGACTGTGCCTTAGGGTCCTGTGGCTTCAAGTGGCCTCAGAAGTCACACCCCCGGCTTTGCGTGTTCAGCCTCCTTTCCCATGTGTGTGGCGTGTCTCATCGCCTTTCTCCCTGCGATGCGATTCTGTGACAGCTTTAGAACCCAGAAACAGCCCAGCTTCGTCTTATACCTAATGACCACTATGAATTCTGACACACACACTTATTGGCCAGTCGTCCAGCTCTTGCACACACCCTGGTCTTTCCCTGCAGCATGGTGGAGGAAAAGCGACCTCCCTTCCCCCATTCCTCGCTGCTCCTGACACCGTATGTTTCCTCCTTTCTGAATCCACCTGGACTCTGGTCACCATCATTGTTAGGTCTGCAGAAGCACCTGCTCTGACCACGTGTCTCCCCCCGCCCACGCCCACCTGCCTCCATCTGTCCCAGGCGCTTTCTGTTGGGCGGGTCCCTCCCCTCCTGGACCCCTCCTGTATACAGCGAATTGGCTGCAGAGGCCTGGCACTGGAAGATGCGGTCTCAAGGACTGCTCTACACACTATAAATACTTCTAGAGTCTGTGGTGACATGGTGGCGAGTGACTGGGATGCGGCTATGAGATGAGTTTCTTCAACCACAAAGGGTCTTGCAACCCGGTCTCCCCGCGCCCTGCATGTAAAGCTTGAGGCTCCTCCCTCAACCAGGAGTCAACCAGGCGAGGCGTTTGAGGCTGCTCAGCCCAGCCCTGATCCGGCCAGGTCTGGCAGCCAGAATGGGCCTTGACCACACCGGCGAGGGTCTGGTGCTGCTTCAACGGTGCAGATCGCTGGTCCCTCGGCGGCTGCTGTGGGTCTCTGGCCAGGGGCCATGCCTGCTGTCAAGTTTTCCTTTGCCACATCAACCCTCAGCCTCTCCCAAAGACCCAGTGTCCCTTGTTTGTTCCGTGATGAAGGAGAAGCGCCAGCCACTCTCCAGGGACGGTGCGTGTGCCTGCAGGAGGCGGAGATGTCTTGGCTCTGCTAGCATGGCGGACTGTCTCCTTGCAGGCTGAGGGTTGGCTTAGCAGGGTCTCAGTCCCTCACCCCTCCCCACAGATCGACACCCCATTTAAAGACTTTTCGGTCCAGTAGCTGTGCATAGGTTTGAAAGGCGATGCTGAGGGCCGTGCATTCCTCCTCCGCTCATGACGGCCTTTCATGGGCTTCTCTGAAGCACCCACAAGGGCCCCTCGTGGGCTCCAGTGGAGATAAGCGTGGGCCCTGAACAGTGTGCTCTCAAGTGGCAGTCACTGGACAAGTGACATCAGACACGAGTCCTTATCTGTCAGGGCTGCTGGAAGACAGGGGATTGGAAAACAGATTCTCCCGAATGTCACCCACACCTGTCCGTGTGCTGGTGAGCAGAGCCAGCTCCATGCATGCTGGCGGTGACATGGCGCCTGTGCCGGGCCTGTGCCATCAGTGTGTGTCAAGAAGGAGGAGGCAAGACTCTAATTTTTGTGACAACTGAGCGTATGCGGTTTGGGGGAATAAAATGATAGGATATTTTTCTTCTTTTTATTTCTCAAGTAGACTCATTTATATGGTCTTTTCTCCAGAAACATAGAAATGAAGCCACATGGGACATCGTCTGTCCTGCAAGGCTCGACAGCCCAGCAGCCTGGCCCTGGGGATGCGGCGGAGGACTTAGTGATTTCAAAGTGGCTGACATGCGCAGCACAGCGCTGCCCGAGGGGCTCTGCAGGTGAGAAGCGGCCCTCTCCGCTGCACCGATGTGGGGCGCAGATCTGGGGCAGTGCCGGGCCTCGGTCCCATCCCCTCTGGAGGCCTGTTTGGGTCTGTGAAGAAAGCGCTGGAGTGTCCGATCTGTGCAAAGCCGGTCACCTTGGCGCGCACCTGCGGCTCTCGGTGGCTTATCTGAAAGAACAGAGAAGGGGAGCGGGTGGGAGCAGGTGATCCTGGTGGACGCGTCTCCTTTGTATGAACTCTGCCATTCCCCTTCTCTCCGGGGAGACGCGGTGCCTTGTTCTGGCCTCTAGGGAGTCTGCCTGTGCCTGCCGCTATGCCCCAGTGTGTGGCTGGAGTGAGGAGATGGGTGGCCTGCATGCAGACCCTCACCCTGTCCTCCTGGTGACCTCTTTGGACTCCATTTCCTCACCTGTGAAATGGGACACTAGCAGAGCTGGCCTCTTCCGGGTGCTGAGGGTTTAACGCGGTCCCTCCTGAGATGTGTTGAAGAGGGTCGGGCTCTGAGCGCACACCTTGCCGGTCAGCAGTGGCTTGTGTCACTGCTACTGCGTGCTTGTGAAGAGTCTTGCTGGCTGTGGCCAGATCCAGAGAAAGGGATGGACAGACGGGGAGAGATCAAAGGGCAGCACACATTGTCCAGAAGCAGGAGGAGATAGGGCGTGATGGGGACTCAGGGGACACCGGCCTTGGGGCTTCCCGGAAAGGGGCAGACAGCTCCCTGTGACCAGGGGACGACGTGTGATCCAGGACAAAGACCCAGGACCACACTCAACACCCTGTTTCCCGGCCATGTTCTGGGATTATTTTCTGGTGTGAGCTCATGGAATTCATCGCCTTCTATTTGTCTGGGTTTCTGTGACAAATAATAGCTGCCTTACTGAGATAAGGAAATGACAGCGCGGATGAGAAATCAAATTGAGAAGCTAAAACATTATATAAATTTCTACCATCAATGCTATAAATTTAAAATCATAAATCAAAGCTTTAAACAAAAGCAGAGTCATCCATGATGTGGAGCCCTAGCAGAAGCCTCCCGATCCCTGGCTCTCCCAGGAGGAAGGGTCTCCCTCCTCTGGGGGTCGTCTCTGGGAGGCTCCAGGACCAGAAGGACACTCGCCATCTTCCCCTGGACATGGTGCCCCCAGCAAAGCTCCCCGTAGAAATGGGGAGGGTCCAGCTGGTGTCCCCAGAGCCTTGGGGACACAGGAGAACATGGGCGGATTAGGGTTAGAAGATGTTCTCCCTTAACCCAAGGACCACAGGCGGGAGAAGTTGGCTCCTTCCCACCCTGCAGAGCTGAAGGTGCAGGTACTGCTCTGATGGAAGCTGGGGTTTGGGGCACGCTGGGGTGGCACAGAACAATGCCTGGGATTTTCATGGGGTTTGCTCTGTACAGGATGCCAACGGGCTTCCGGGGTTGAAGTTCAGGAAGCCCAGAGACCAGAGAACAATGATAGCAGCCCTGACAGGGGACAGTGCGGGTGCTTGTGAGGAGGCAGCACGGCGGACTAGTGGCTCCCGGCTCTGGCCTGTTCAGGACTGTGTAGGTGTCTGTTTTTCACACCATGGGAAGTGCAGTAGACGAGACGTTAAAAGGAAAGAAAACAAGAGGACTCCAGGAAAGGGCGTTGACCGTTCATGGCAAATTTTTTAGAGATGTTACTGCCTTTCGGTGGGAATGCAAAATGGTGCATGCACCTTGGAAGTCAGTGTTGCTGTTCCTTAGAAAACTAAGCGTAAATAAATAAATAAATAAATACCTCTCTCTCCTACCAGCTCCGTTTCTCTGGTTAACCATGACAAATGCACCAACTATATGAGATTCTGGAAAAGGTAACACTATGGGACAGGGCTAAGAAAGGAGGGAAGGATGGATAGGCAGAGCTCCGGGGATTTGGGGGCATTAAGATACTCTGCGGGATGCCACAGCGGTAGACACATGTCCTTGTAGTTTTATCAAAAATCACAGGGTGCGCAGCCCCGAGAGCGAACCCTGATGTAGACTGGGGACTTCGGGTGACAATGATGTCCCAGTGTTGGTTCGATGACTTTAGCCAGAGATCCCATACAGGTATCTGACGTTGTTGGGGGGAGGCGGGGCCTGTGTGGGGACAGGAGGTACATGGGAACTCTCTGTCTTTTCTGCTTAAGTCTACTGAGAACTAAAACCGCTCTAACAAGTAGAGTCGGCTTAAAAAACCGCAACTGCCACACGCCATTGGGATGGTGGAAGAGAGCATGTTGAAGTTAGGCACGCAAGGAAGAATCCTGCAGGACGGATGGTCACAGGAGGCTCCACAGAGGGAGGGACGGTGAGTGGAGGCCCGGGGCTGCGCCTCCTGCATTGTGTAGATAAAGGAAGGTCCAGTGAGTGCTTTAAATTTCCTTAAGAGAAATCAGAATACGCCAGACATTCTCTCAGATCCTCAAGCTTTGGAGAAAACCTGGAATTCCTTTTTTACTTTAGCCTGAGTGCATGGAGTCATCTTGTTCCAGAAGGAAGTTCCTGTGTCGGTTGGTCACCTAAATGTCCTTTAGACCCACGAACAGTGATGGAGAGAAGGTTTCAGAGACTCGTCCACATAACTTTATGAGGCTGGATTCAGCTTATTTTCTTTCCAGGAAGTTGAGGCAGTGAGTTTCACATTTGAATTCTCCTCGGCATCCCAACGTCCACGCTGCTAATCCTCCCCCGTCAGAGTGAGCAGCGCGATTCCGCTGTGTGGTGCGACTGCGAGATTTTACAGCCTTTTAATTGGGCACGCACTGGCAACAGGGCCGCCATGAGCTCGGGTGGCACTGCCAGGCGTGTTTGGCTGTAATTTATGTGCAAACACTGGAGCAGTGGGAGAATCCGACCACGCTCCTCCGCGCGTCTGCACGGCCGCCGCAGGCCTCAGTCTGCTTTGGGTGCGGGGCAGATGCAGTCCTGGGAAACTGTTTTCAGCTTTCTGTAGTCAGGATAAAAGAAATACGCACTATTATCAATTAATGTTTCTTGTAACTAGTGCAGGAGAAAACAGGGCAATGATGGGCTATTGAGAGGGGACCAGAAAGCTAGAGGGTGGTACAGGGGCTCACTGCAGCAGGAGCCTGAGGCGGCGGCCCTCCTCTTGCGGTTCAGGAGTTTGACTCAATCAGTACGATGCTTATTGGAATAAAATTTCTTCACTGCTGTTTTCAAATTGATTTTTCATAGTTCTGTCAAAAGACTCACAGCACCGTTTTCAACTCCTCTCAGGCTTTGGTTTTAGATTTTGTGCCAACTGCAGGGGTCCTGTAGCCCGTGCTTGCACGGTGAAGAGTGTTAGGCCACCCACACAGGGCTGGGCGCAGCCCCCCGCCCCTTGGAGCCTCATCTGACTGCAGGAGAACTCACCCTTCCCCATCTGACTGCAGAGCCCTGCGTCCTTCATGCCCCTTCCCTGGTGCAGGTGCTTCCTGTTCTGAGTTAAATTCCTCTGGTTTGACTGGGGGTCTGTTTGCAGCCCACTCCCACTGCTTATTAACAATGTGCTAGGCTTGGCATGGTGGTACATGCCTGTAATCCCACTACTTGGGAGGCTGAAATAGGAGGATTGCAGGTTCAAAGCCAGCCTCGGCAACTTAGCTGGGGGCTCAGCAATTTAGTGATACCCTGTTTGCAAATAAAAAAATAAAATAGGACTGGGGGTGTATCTCAGAGGTAGAACACCCCTGGGTCCAATTTACACACAAACACAGTGTGTTAAAGAAGGATCCGCTTCCAGGTTCACCTGTTTCCACGGCCCCTGTCCAAACAGCTCCTTCATGCAGAAGAACTTGGGAGTCTGAATAGAGTTTGCTGGAAGCCCTCGCCCTCACACTCACCCTCGCCCTCTGGGGTGTGTTGTGGGGTGCAGGCAAGGGAGGGTGCAGCTGGCACCTTGCCCAGAGGCTGGGCCCCTCACGGAGGCCGACACTGGTCACTACCACACTCTTTCCATCTTGCCCACAGGAAGGGTCTCCAAATGGTCTCATGGCCCTTCCTTGCAAGCCGTGCACGTTGGCTAAAAAGGAACAAAGTCACTTTTAAAAGATGTGGAAGATGACTGCCCGGGTTCAGAATCAAGAGTGAGTGAAGTCCGCATAGCATAGCGCTTTACAGAGTGAGCTTTTTTTTTTTTTTTTGGTACTGAGGATTGAATCCAGGGGCATTCTACCTCTGAGCTACACCCCCAGTCCTCTTTTATTTTTATTTTGAAACAGGGTCTTACTAAGTTGATGAGAGTCTCACTACTTGCTGAGGCTGTCCTCAAACCTGTGATCCTCCTGTCTCAGCCTCCCAAGTACTGGAATTACAAGTTTGCGCCACCACGCCCGGCTTAGAGTGTGTGCTTTGACGGGCCCAGCAGGGTGAACCTACTGCCACCTTTCACACACAGGGTCCTGGCTCTGAGAGGTCGCGAGGGTGGCCTAGGCCCAGAGCTCAGAGAAGGCTGGATGCAAAATCTCAATCCCACCCGAGTGCGATCTTGGCTTCGTAGGGGCACGATAAACATGCACAGAGCGAATTAAAGAGGGAGGGCCTTACGTTATTAATTTCCCATTAAAATAGGTTAAAAATGATGCTCATTACGGCTGTGGCTCTTCCAAGTCCAACACCTCTTCTTCATTAATCTTGCTTAATTTTACAAATGCAGAATCTATCGTGCATGAGAGCCAGGCTCTCCAAAATGTCATTCGGGAAGTTAATGGAAGGACGAGTGTCTGCCTAAACCTAGAGTCCTGCTCCATCCCATGCTTCTAGAACTGGCGTGTTGGACTTCAGGTTCTCGGCCATCATAACATAGCTATAAAACTTCTGGATCCTGTAATGTCCTGCTGTGAGGGTTCCATCCCGGTGGAGGCCGGGGCCCTGCATGTGGGGTCACACTTTAAGAAGGGGACCTTGCTGTGTGGGAGCCTGGCGAGTCCCTTTTTCTCCTCGCATCTGTTTTCTTATCCTTGCAGTGGGGTGAGATGTCCCTCCTCATCTCCCCAGGTGACCTCCATAGCAATGGCCGTGGGAAATGCTGAATCTCTCAAGTGATTTTTCCACCCATGCTACAAGAACTGAGTCCCAGGCACCTTAGCGTTTCCGGGCACTGAGCAGGGTTCTCTCTTGTCTTTCTTCCTTTGAACTTTTAATTTTCGTACAAAAAGGTGCACACTCCCGAAGCTGGATGAGTTCTCACTAACAGAGGCCCTCCAGGTAATGTCACCTGCTCAGAAAGCCCTGTGAGTCCCCGTTTAGCCACCGCACCCCACGTGGGGGCTGATCCCACTCTGACACCCTGGGGAGCTGCCCGGTCTGGAGCTCGTGCGATGGACAATGTGTTCTCGGTGTCTGAGTTCCACCATGTCTGAGTGTCATGTCTGTGTGGGCTGTGGTCACTGCTGCCATTGTGCCCTAGACCACGATGGGTTTCTCGGGGCTCCATCCTGTCATGTGTCGTCGTTTCCTCCCACCATCTGTGTGGCTCCTCCTTCCTCCACTCCAGTGTTGACCTTCTCCTCCCTCCCACTATGGGAGATAGACATGGGTATGGATGCATAAGTAGATGTAGTTGGAAACATGGACTCCCTATGGATAAGGACATGGATAGTGATGTCAATATGTTGTCTGTCCTGGTTGCTCTGTCCTGCCAATGCCCAGGTGATGCACAGACACCACACCTGAGCTGCAGAGCAGGGGGCAGTGCCTGGTCCCATGGGAGCAGGCGGATCACCTCATCCAATGCCAGAGGCGGGAGGGCGCAGATGGTTGGCAGGCATGGGCCTGTGCTGCTGTCCTTCACCTGACACAGTGTATGTGGGCTACATGGTGGTGCCCATTGCACACAGGCTGGGGGAGCTGCAGAGGGTGCCAGCCTGAGGTGTCACCTATGCAGTCCAGGTACCCAGTCACACACCAGTCCAAGTATGCCGTGAGCTGCTCTGTGGGTGTGTTGCACCTGCAGCCAGGGGCTCCGAGTCACATGGCTTCCTCCCATGGGAGTGCACTTGGCCTTTCAGAGGAAGGCCTTAGGAGCACAATGGGGGTTTAGCAGAGGAACAAGAAAGGCTACCTCAAGACACCTGCGGGGCCTTGCCTAAGAAGCCAAGCCTGGACTCACTGCAGGCCTGCTTCCAAATTTCAGATGTGTCAGCCCCCACTAACCCATACACTAATTCCTTGATACAAACCTCTAAAAACAAGTATCTGTGTGTGCATGCATTGTGCGTGTATATAAAGACTACATGATGTAGGAACAGAGTACATATGGATATAAATGGAGGTGCGGATGTGGATGTAGATAGAGATGTAGATATGTGGATGGATATGTAGATATAGAGATGGATGTAGACATGGACATGGATATGAGTGTGGATGCACGTATGCATGTGGGTGTAGAGTTAGATGTAGATATAGATATGGATGCAGATGGGGATATATATATATATGAATGTGAATATGGACTCCATATGTATATGGGTATGGATAGAGATGTAGATATGAATATAGATGTGGATGTAGCTATAGATATGGAATGTATATGGATGTGGATATGGATGTGGATACAGATGTGGGTGTGTGTGAGTATGGATGTAGATACGGATTTGGACATGGATATAGATATGGATATGGATATGAATATGTATGTGGATATGGATGTAGATACAGATATGGGTATAGATGTAGTTGTGTAAGTGGATGTAGATATAGATATGGGAATAGATATAGTTGTATATGTGAATGTAGATATAGATATGGGTATAGATATAGTTATATATGGATATGGATATAGATGTAGTTTTACATATGGATATATATGTAGACATAGGTATAAATATGGATATAGATGTAGATATGGATAGGATATGGATGAGTATGGGCATATGGATATAGATGTAGATATGGATAGGATATAAGGAGTCGCTATGGATATGGATATATATGTGGATGTGGATAGGATATAAGGAGTTGGATATATATGGATATATATGTGGATGTGGATAGGATATAAGGAGTTGGATATATATGGATATATATGTAGATATAGACATGGATAGGATATGGATGAGTATGTACATATGGATGTAGATGTAGATGTGGA